>JAVKOQ010000342.1:0-54338 GCA_031835245.1 Balamuthia mandrillaris | reverse complement strand
CTAACCCTAACCCTAACCCTAACCCTAACCCTAACCCTAACCCTAACCCTAACCCTAACCCTAACCCTAACCCTAACCCTAACAGAGAAGAAAGCAATGGAATAAAAGGCAAAAGGGGCAAGAAAATTTGGGATGTCCAGGGAAAGTGTTGACAGGAAGTCATAATAAAAAGAATCGTTGGTTTTCAAACAAGGTAATTGGTCCATGTTAGGGATGTTAACAAGATGAAAAGGAAGGAAAAAAGAAAAAGAGCTTATATGTTGAAAGTAATTCTCAATGACATAAAATTTTCCATTATTTTTTTTGTATTTGTTTTGTTTTACTTACTATTGTTGAAAAACTCCAATATAGTAGCTCTTCATTCTGCTGACTTCTCCTTGTGCAGTTGACCTGAGGAAACGTCTTATCTTTTCTTTCTCTTTTCTTGATGTTTCTTGTTCTCTTTTTCTCTTTTTATGCTTTGTTTTTTTTATAGATCTTTCTTCTTTTCTTGATTTTTTTTGTTCTCTTTTTCTCTTTTTATGCTTTGTTTTTTTTATAGACTATCAGCATTGGAATGTTCCTTCCCTGGTCGGTGGGTAACTCGGACATGGCCGAATTCCTGCAGCTTGGCAATCCACCTCGCCAACTTGCCCGAAGGGTTCTTCTGGGAGAACAGCCATTGCAGAGCTGAATGGTCAGTAACAACACATTCTAACTGCTGAAGAACATAATGTCTCCAATGCTGTAGGAAGAAGACAACGGCGTAAGCCTCCTTCTCCGTGGCGCTCCAATTGAGCTGCGGACCGGAAAGCTTCTTGCTACCGTAGGCTACAACATGGTATAGCCCATCCTCTCCTTTCTGCTCTAGAGTTCCCCCGATGGCGTAATCGCTGGCATCACAGCAGATCCTGTTGATGGGGAATAACCCTGCGGATCAAGAAAGGGACGGCACGTAAGCGACTCTGGGTTTATTCACAAGAAAAGGGGTGTGGACCAAAGTGTGTGCTTTGAATGTGTCGCGAGGAAAAGGGGAAAATAAAAAGGGCGAGAAAATTTGGAGGTATCGGGGAGAGTGTCGACAAGAAGTCATAATAGTTGGTTTTCCAACAATCCGAAAGTCCTTTTCAGAATCAGGGTAGGCAAGGACAGGAGAACTGGTCAGAGCCTCCTTTATCCCTTGGAAAGCCTTTTCCTGCTCGTCACTCCACATGAACTTCGTTTTGGGGCTCGTGAGGTTGGTGAGGGGCTTCACTATCTCAGTGAGATGATGGATAAACTTGCGATAGTAGTTTGCAAGTCCAAGGAAGCTTTGTAGTTGCTTCCTGGTGGTAGGGCGTGGGCAATCTTGCACCACTTTGACCTTGCTCTGTACTGGGCTAATTCCATCGCTAGACACCATGTGTCCAAGGTACTCCATCGTCCCCTTCACGAAGGCACATTTGTTGACTTTCACATAGAGTCGATACTCATGGAGACGCTCAAAGACCTTGCGTAAGTGAACGAGGTGGTCCTCAAATGTCTTAGAAAAAACGATGAGGTCATCAATATGACACCAAGAAAACTTCTGCTTGAATTCGCCAAAGATCTCATCCATTCCTCGTTGGAACATAGCCAGAGTGTTAGTAGGTCCGAAGGGCATAACCACAGGCTTAAACTGACCAGATTTCATAATGAAGGCACACATATTTGCGGTACACTCCTCCATAAGGAAGTGCCAATAACCACACACTAAGTCAAATTTGGATCGGAACTTGGAGCCATGGAGGCAATTCAGTCCGTCCTCAATGTTAGGCATTGAGTAGGAATCCTTCACCGTACATTTGTTTAGCTCTCTGTAGTCGATACAGAATCGTGGCTTTCCGTCCTTTTTGATGACGATGATCACAGGGTGTGCCCATTCGTTGACAGATTTGCGAATGACGCCCATAAGTAGCATGTCGTCCGTGGCAGCGTTAATGGTCTCCTGAACCTTGGCGCTGACCTTGTGAGGCTTCACACGGATGGGGGTATAATCTGTTAGGACTATCTTGTGGGGTGGAAGTTTGACACTTCCCGGCTCAGGAAGCTTGTAGCAGAAGACGTCCTTGTATTCAAGGGCCAGCTCTAGAAGCCGTGCTTTCTGCCTGATATCCAGGTCCACATCATTCATGAGCTCTCTCAAGCCTGTCATTACCTCTTCCTCGGTAGGAAGCTCCACCAGGTAGATAACGTCCACGACATCTTGGGTCTCCTTTGTGACTGAGGTGCACACTTGGTCATCATCAAAGTAACCAGATGAACGGTCCACAGGTTTGCTCTCAGCGAGAAGTAACCAGTGTCATCGTACTTCCAAAATATCCCAGCCAATAAGAAGATCGTGCGGCATCAGATCATCCTCTGCCAGGACAGCAATAGTTGCCTTGACGTTCTCACGAGTAGGCGTCCAAAAACGAAGAGTGACATAACCCTTCGGCTTCACTTCATGGCCAGTAGCACTTCTCCACATATCCCCGTTATGTAGGCTACTAATTTTCACTCCTTTGGGTAGAAGTATTTGTCAAATGAAGCTATCGGTGGCACAGGAGTCCAGTGTGGCCTTGATAGTCCTTCCTCTGGAGATCTTCATAGACATCCTCGGTAGACAACACACGTTCTTGATGACAATATTCGTCGATCCTGTCCTTCCACCAGCACTGTCCTTCTGGGCCGGCACCTGGCTTTGGCTTCCAGACTTGCCCTTTGTGTCCTGCAAAGCACTGCCAAAAGTATCCTTCTTCTTGCTTTGGTCAACACATTTCTTTTCCGAGCACTCTCTTGTCCAGTGCTCTCTTGACTTGCAGTTGTAGCAAAAGGGTCATTTCTTCTTCTCATCATTGCCTGAACTGCTGTTGTTGTTGTTCTTTTCTCATCAAGAGCTCCTTGACCGATGGTCCAAGCTCTTCTTCGCGTGCCGTCGTCCTTCCCAGTCTCTCGCGAGGTTCAGGGCATCAGCCATATTAGCAATGTCCTCCTGCTGAAGGAATTTCTCCTTCAGGTCCGGAACAGCTCCTGCAACAAACTTCTCCAAGACCTGAGTCTCGCTGAAATCCGTGAGGAAAGCCTCTCGTAGTGCTGTTCGCACTCGCAAGTTCAATTCAAGCGTCCACAGACTCATCAACGTTCATCCGAAGATTTCCAAGCGTCATGATCTTAGCAGTTACTCGGTCATGATGCTGGAAGCAGTTGAGAAGCTGTGTTTTCGCTTCCATGGGGGTTAGTAGGATGCCACCTTTCGTTCGTTCTTGCTCGAGGAAGCAGCAAACAATGTCAGCGTTATCACGAAGTTGTCCTTCAAAGTGAAGGATATAATCCTGATGACTCCAGCCAGCGGCGGTCGCATAGCGGTCGAATGAGGTCAAAAAGATGTTTGGGTCCTCATTTGGCTTGCCATGGAAGGTCGGCAGTGTTTCTGCGGTAAGCAGACTCTGCATCAGCTGAACATCACCCAAGCTGTCACCAAGGTTTTTGGCTGTGCATTGTCGAAAATCTTGACGGCGGGCCGTGAGATTAAGAGTTTTTCTCTTCTCCTTCTCCTTTTCTTCTTCCTCTTCGCTTGTAGACGAAGAGCTGGACCCAGAGCCAAGAGTCATCCTTCTGTCCTTTGTCTGCAAGTTGGGCCTTGAGAAGATTTTGTAGTTGAGAGATCGAGTCGTTAAGAGCTGCAAGAGCTACATCGTTGCTTTTTCTCGCTAGTTTAACATCATTAAAGAGCACATCTGCAAAGGTTTCCAACTTTAGATCAAGATGGTTGATGTGGTCAGACAAAGAAGAAGCACCGCTAGCCTGCTTGACCCAGAGCTTGTTATGGTCCGCTTGGCTTGCGCGAAGCTTAGAGAGGGCCTGGTCTATGGCATCTAGCCTGTCTGTTGGAAGAGTTGTAGTAGTAAGGGAGGGAGTGTCGGAAGCTGGAGGGATAGCACCACCGGAAAGTGGACCACTATGGGTACCAGAAGAAGGTGTTGTACCTGTTTGCGGCGAAGTTCCTGACATTGTGTCACCGAACACTGCTATGAAAGTGCTCCAAGTTTCCTCCGAAAAACCCCAAGTATCCAAAATAGGTTAATTACCCGAAAACCGAACTTACCAAGAAAAAAGTAAGCCGATGTCGCCAAGTGTGATAAGGCCGGTAGGGGAACAACCTAACGGACACCAACTTGATGGACGTAGGGAAAAGACCTTTAATAAAATGAATAGAAGAGATATATATACAAGGAGAGATAGGGATAGGTATTATGGGAGAGTGGTATAACACCTATCCATTCCCACACACTGTCCTGGGTGATGAAGGCTGTCTTCTCGCGGTCACTTGCCAGTAGCCAGAAGTAGCATCAAAGCAGGATCAATAGTGGCACCCTCCCACATGGTCCAACACATCATCTATTCATGGGACTTGGTAAACGTCAGGCTTGGTCAATTTGTTAAGAAGGCGATAGTCCATACAGAAACGGATCGTTCTGTACTTCTTAGGGGCGAGGACCACTAGGGAGTTCCAAGGGCTAACTGAGGGTGCCACCACACCATGTTGGCGGAGTTTGAGCACTTCAGCTCGGATGCGATTATGCTCTCCAGGGGACGATCAGAATGGGCGCTGCTTGACAGGTGGGGCATCCTCGGTGTCTATCCAAAAGAGTGGACACTTCGATTTGGCTGGAATGAAGAGGAAGGGAGCAAAAACATCCCTGTTGCGCTGAAGGAGAGCCTTCAGCTGCTGTTGTTGCTGCCAGGTGAGGATCCATGATGTCTTACTGATGGCTTCGTTGAGCTTGGTGTCAGTGAATGGCCTCAGGGGGTCATAGAATCCCGTAGTGGAGATCGGGTTTTGCTCCTCATTTATGGAAGGCTGTTTCTCATTTGAGGTGGCAGCTTCTTCCACCACGGTTTCACACCGCTGCTTCAGCATATCATCTGGTGTGGCATTCAGTGTGGCTATAACCGCGTCAGAGGTTTTGTAGAACTTACCCACAGCAAAACCAGCGGGGAGTACCACCGGCTGACCAGTCCAGTTTTCCAGCACCACTGGAAGGGACGTCCTTGCACCATGCTGGGCGAGGGTCACCAACAATGACGGACCCATGAGCTGTCGACACAGGTGGGACGGGTTAGGCTCAAAAACGCCTATTTGGCCGACTTCCATGCCAGAAAACAAAGCATTGATGGTGACACCAGTCCACAGCTGCATCGTGAGCTCGTGCTCCAGCCGAACAGTGTCGTCTGTTGGGGCTTGCTGCAGGAAGGGCACCTTGTCACCATACTTGCAAGTGATAGTTTTAGTGGAATAAGAGATGGCGACGCCTAGATGATTGAGTCCAGGGCTACTGATGAGGAAGTTGACACTACCATCCTCAATGACAGCGAAATCCAAGAGGGCCTTGGTAGAGCCAACGTGGACCTTAAGGCGAGTTCTTCCAACAATAGCGAGCTGGGAACGGTTGATGCCAGACGGGCAGTTGTCATTCCATGGCTTGAGGCGAACGGTGGATGACCATCACTGTAGGGTTTGCAGAAATGGTACAGTAATGACAGAATAGTCTGCTCCTGTGTCAAACATGGCTGGTCAAGTCATGCCATGAACGGTGGCCATTGCTTGAACCGCTCTCTCACCATTGGACTTGACTACTGCAAGGAGGGCTTGGGGGACAGAACACTGAGTACCATCGACCGCTTCTTCAAACCCGTCGTCATCCGGAAACAAACAATGAAGGTCACCATTGTCATAAGGGTCAGAAGAAGAGGCTCCGTTGTCTTCAAAGGTAACCTTCTTCGCTTTATTGGGATTAACTTTCTCCTTGCCCTTGTCACGTTGAGGTGGTCTACTGTTGCTAAGTCCCTTCGACTTCAGCTCTGGGTGGAGAACCCAGCAAGTCTCCTGTGAGTGGCCGTGCCTGCCGCAATAGGTGCACAGGCTGTCTAAAAGGGGTCCCAACTTGGTTATGAAGGCCATGATGGTGGCTTCTAGGTGCTCCGTTTTTTTCAACAACTTGATGATCTTGTTGGCAAAATCACCAACACTTCCCTCAACATGGATCCCCGCTAAAGACGTCCATGCTCCCAAGCTCATCAAGCGTTATTGGGACCTCCTCAAACAATCTTCTTCATCTTCCACTTCTTCTTAAGAGGGGAAGTATGTTGGCAAAATCACCAACACTTATCTCAAGACTCCTCATGTTGGATCCGTCCCGGACCCTCAGCTCTTCTTTCTTTTATATCCCCCCATCCTTCCTTTTTCCTCTTTCCCTTTTCTCTCGGTGTACTTTGAAGCAACGTCGGAGATTCACCCTCGTTGTCCTTCCTCTATTCTCTTAAATACACTTCTTGTCTCGTCACCGACTCTTTTATTCCTAAGGTTGGATTTAACCAACAATCTGTCGTTGCTCCTTGGTATGCCCAAGGAAATCTTTGTCCTCCTGCGCACTGTTTCCGCCCTGGCTGCCATCGGTGGGGGCCATCAAAGCACCAATCACTTTGTGTTTCGTGTTCCTGAGAGGGGCTTCCAGCTCTTTGGCAATCTGGACTGCTTGAGAAAAAGTGGTAGGCTGTCGCAAGTTGAGGCTATGCTGGAGGTTCACAGGAAGCTTTGATATGAAAGCTTGGATCCGCTGGTGCTCTGTATAGTTACCAGGAATGACCACATGGAAGCGTGGCACAAACTCCATCATAGACTCATTCTTCCCCATCTCCAGGGAATACAACGAACTTAAAGCTTTGACTTCGTTGTCCTCCTTGAAGTAGTTTGCCATAATAGCGGAACATGTAGCCCAACTTTGGGTGAAGAAGAGGTCATTATCACTGTTGATGATCTTCTTGGCCACACCATCCATGAGTTGGAGGGCAATGGAACATTGCTCGTGGCTGGGGATGCCTTGCTGGCAGCCACCAGCTCAAATCAATTGATCCACTGGCGGAAGCTGGTAGTGCCATTGTACTTTTGGAATCACTTCCAGTCAATGCAAACGGGCTGCTGTGGTTGCTGGCGCTGCTGGCGCCTGGGGGGCGCCTCTTCCTCCAGCTCCTTGTTGGAACTTGCCTCCTCTTCATTAGAGACAACATTAACATAGGCCCTCTGCCGTTGCACCGGTACAGTGGCTGGTGGCTGATAAGGAGAGTCATTCTGCCTCATCCTCCACACCCTACACTGCTGAGGCACAGTGCCTGCATGCACCCTAACTCTTTCAGGCCAGCCGAGGTCCACGCCCAGTGGAGTAAAAGCATTAGCTCGCACACTAAGCTCAATGATACCATCAGGGACTCTTGCTCCAGCAGGCTCACGGTCGGACTCCTCCTCCTCTTCTTCCTCCTCCTCCACCGGGGGAAGACGGCAAGCACCGAGCTGCGTCACTGGTAGCACCTGATGGTCATCACGGCGCCATTCCGCAGCCAAAGCCTCCAACTGTGCAGTCAGTGCTGCTAACTGCTGCTGCTGGGCGTGGATGAGGGCAAGCATCTCGCTGCGTCCCAGGTCACGAGCAGGGGAGTTGTCAGAAGATGCTCTGCAAGTTCGGTCAGCGACAGGGGGCTCCATATTGTCGTAATCAGTTCAATGTATGATTAAATCACACAAAAAAAGGGCGAAATCACACTGAAACAGGGATCCCAAACTAAAACACCACACAATCTGCTGAGTCGCTTGCACAGACTAAGCAGGGCGAATGGAAGATCAGAAAACAACACTCTGATGGTTCAGTCACCCAAGTATTAGGATGACTACTCCGATGTTGCCACTTGTAATGGTGATCGCATCACCTTGTGTTTATTTGTAAGAGGGGATATGTATGTAACAGTGTAAATCTGTGTGTCTGTCTGTCTCTCTGTGTGAGCATTGTTTCTCGCCTTTTATGTCTTTCTCTTCTGTTGAGGGTTCTAAGAGATTCTCTCTTGTTTCTCCATGTCGTCATATTCCACCATCGAGGGTTGGTCACTACTTGACTCCGATGCATCTGACTCTATTCCTGTAGACTTATGTGACGTGTCTGTCGACACCGTCACAAAAACAATAAAATTACTATTAAAAAAAAAACAAAAATCAAAACAAAAATTAAAGACAAATGATATTTATAGCACCACTTTGAAACATTTTCTGATGATGCCAACGTGATTATATCTCATCTTTTCATTATTTTACAACCATACTTCCTCATCTTTCATACCATTCTTCTACTCTTTATCTTTAAATAGATTATTGCTATCAAGAAAACAAAAACAGATTCCTTTTTGCTTTTTGTGCATAGTTATTACATATAAATCTGTTTCAGCATATCAAGCTCTCTTACTTTCCTCCTGGCCACACACACACACATGAAGACATTAACTAAATGTTTTCAATAATGTGCAAAGCACTTATAAAATGCAATATTAAAAGCTTGCAAGATTTTTCCACCTTTGTTGTACATAATAATAATGCCTATGTAACCAACCACAGAGTTCTGTCCAGATTTTCAATGGATGGAATGGAATTAATTTGGGATTTTAATTTAAATTTTAGCTTCAAACATTTATGCGAAATATTGTGGGCCATTCTCAACCTTTATTTTTCATGTTTGACCACAATAGTTAATCAATCTCCTTTCTCATTTATTATTAACTTAACTTGGATTCCCTACTCAGTGAACCTTTGGATTTGATGAAAGGCTTTCCTGATCACTTCTTTTCTATTCTTCTTCTTGTTCATCACTAAAGTAGTATTAACAACGATATTTTGGGGAACACAAGAGCTGCTTTGCCTTACTTAGCTCCTAATACTCAATTGCAATTGTGTCAGTTACTAGATTCATTGGCTCATAAACCAAATGTTACAACTTTCAATCCTATTTCACACCTTCTTTTTCATTTTCTTAGCATTTCATCAACATCTTCTGTATCATCATCATCATCATCATCATTATCATCATCATCATCTTCTTCTTCTTCTTCTTCATCATCATCATCATCATCATCTTTTTCTTCTTCAACACCTATTACAAATATCCAGGTTAGCATTATATTTACTTACTATTTATACCATCTGTAGGTCAAATCATGGCTGTATTTGCAGATTCAAGTTCCGGAGATATATTTTGATTAACTAGAGTAGATCATTTAACAGTTAAGTTTGCCTAGGTGACTTGGTATGAAAGAAAGAGAGGCAATTATTATATTCTTCAACTAACAGCTCAAAACTTCACAAATTACCTTTATTTAGTAGAAACCTATTCATCTTACATCCACTTCTCAAATGTCCACTGCTTCTCAAAGAGCTATTCAACACCAAATAGAGTTATTTCCTTAAATTATTTTACTTGTTATTTTTTGATCTTGATATATAATTAATATCTTTTTCACAAAGTATTCATGTTTGTTGATGGAGGGAGGGGGGAGGAAGGGGGAGAAGAAGGGGAGGGGGAGGGGGGATAAACCCTATGGATCAAGCAAGGGATGACACATAAGCGACTCTGGGTTTATTCACAGGAAAAGAGGTGTGGACCAAAGTGTGTGCTTTGAATGTGTGTGTGTGTGTGTGTGTTATAAGGAAAAAGGAAAAATAAAAAGGGGTGAGAAAACTTGGAGTATCCCAGGAAAGTGTTGATAGGAAGTTATAATGAAGTGAATTGTTGGTTTTTCAACATCACTGCCTGCCCAAAGAGAACTGAAGCTGTTTGCGACATTTCTTGGGGTAATTCTTCCCTTAGTAGGTGAAGATGGGTTGCTAAGAGCTGAAGTCCTTGGCTGCAAGCCCAGGAGTTGTCTGAATCAGGGTATTCTTTCCACTTCATGAAATAGTAACAATGAGAAGGTGGGCCGGGCCATCATAGTCAAGGACCTTTTTGACTTCAAAAGAGGTGCCAGGATCAATAGGCTTGAGAGCACTTGGAGGAACCTTGTTAGGAAGTATATTGCCAGTGATGTTTTAAAGGACATAAGCTCCATTATCAGTGCAGTGATGGATGATGAAGGGGCTGATTTGTTTTAAGGCAAAAACTTTTATGGAAACCAAAGTCCCCAACAGTTTCAAATTTTTTGGGAACAAAACGCAAGGATTTTTGTGTGTAGTTTAGGTACTCCTGCCAAAAATTAAGGACCCCAAACCCTAGATGTAAGGACGACATGATAATGAATTAAAAATAAAAACTCTCTGTGATGAGAGAGCTCTCTTTTTCTCTCTTTCTTTCTCTCTTTCTCTCTTTCTCTCTCTCTCTCTCTCTCTTTCTCTCTCTCTCTCTTTCTCTCTCTTTCTCTCTCTCTCTCTCTTTCTCTCTCTCTCTCTCTCTCTCTCTCTCTTTCTCTTTCTCTCTCTTGTGCACTGTCTCTCTTGCAAAGAATAGAACATAAATAGATAGTACAACTCAAGAGATGTTATAAAGAAAAGAAAAGTTCATCTTCATCACATTTCTAGGTGCTAAGGTCCTATTTCAGCCATGCCAAGTTCATTAACCTTACCATTCTTTGGAGCCTTTTTGCAAACCACAGCACAGTAATCATGCTCAATGCCAACAAAATGAAGGAAATATAGAAACAGGGAGGAGAGTGGTTTGTTGTTGGTTGTGGAATTTCGACCCTAGTTTTGTTGATTTCCACCATGGGTGGGTAGTTCATTGTTTCTTTGTTCCTTTCTTCTTTTTTGTCAACTATCTTACACCAGCTATCATCAATTCTTATATATACAATAGAATGATTAGACCCATTGGCACATTTTTCTTTGTACTGCCCAATATATATACCAATGCATGACAATTCCTTACAAATCCTCACTCTATAAGTTTACTACAGTGTATTATGAACAACTGTTAGAAAACTCCAACATAGTAGCTCTTCTTTCTGCCGAGTTCTCCTTCTGTCGTCGACCTGAGGAAACCTCTCATCTTTCCCTTCTCCTTTTTTTTGATGTTTCCTTTTTTCTTCTTCCCCTTTTATGCTGATATTTCTTTTTCTTCTTTTATGGTTCTTTCTTTCAGTTTAAATACTGCTTCTTCTACTTTCTTTCTTTCTTCTCTCAGGACAACTTACAACAAAATACTCTACTTGTATTCTTTTAGTAAATTAAGTTCAGGTCTCGTACTTACTTTGTCTCCACTATCATTCCCGTTCTTATTTTACAACATTCTTTTTTTTACAACTCATTCCAATTTACTGCATATCTACTGAGTCTCACTCTACTCAAGTCATTCTTCAACTCCCTCATATAGTATGCTCCTTGGCTTACTGCTAAGGTCACTTCGCTATTCATTGCGTTTTTGGCACTTATTTCAAGCCCTTCCTACTCAGAACTTATCTGAGACACGCTGTGGATTCAGCTACTGAGACATCAACCTGGTGTATCATATCAACCTTTGCTCATGCTTATAGGAGTTATATTTTATTTTTGGTAAGCCTCTCTACAATGTCTAACCTTCCTACTTCCAGTACAACCACCGAGAAGGAGGACGGTTCGCCAAGCTTTGGTGACATAGATGTTAACGAAAACAGTTCTGAAGCTGCTCTTGCCCGCCTGCTAAGGAGGAAAGCAGAACTAGCTCTTGCAATCTCCCAGGCTGCCTTATCATGGGACTCTAGCAGTGAGGAAGAAGACAAGAAAAGATTTGACGACTTGTGCCACCAGAAGAGCGAACTGATGGAGATGATCAACCAACTTGCTGTGATCTGCAAGGAAGAAAGCGAGCCACTGTTCCAACTGCGCTCGAACCTGCCTCCGCAGCTTCCAGTGAACAATCCGTCGACTCCTTACGTTTCTCCCAAAGGTTCCACCTCCACGGGTGCAGTCGCACCAAAGGCGGTGAAACCTCTTCCTGTCGCGTTCTCTTCCAAACGTTTTCCGCTTCGCTCTGCCATGGAAACTTCCGTGGCTGGCTCCTCTTCCAAGTGTGGTTTCGCTGAACCCTCAAACAACCCAGGAAGCAAGGAAAAATATCCAAAGCTCCCCCAAAATCTTCCTACCTTTGATCCGAAGACCAAAGGAAAAGATAATCCGCTTATTTTTTCAGAGCTCTTACACTTCACCCTTAGCGGCACGTCTTACCTGGAAAACCTCTGGCATTATGCCTTGATTTCCCAGATCAAGGATCCATTGGCTCAGCACTGGGCTATCCAGAACCTTCATCACCCAGAATGGCCTTGAGATAGGCTCATAGCCACTTTCCACGACCACTTTGGCAGCAGGAACCTGCAGAACGTGCTGCATACAGAGTTCTGCCACTTTTCCTTCAAACCTGGAGAGTCTGTTCGAGAATTCTCGGAGCGCTTCCAAGAGCTCATCGACCAGATGACCTGTCCACCTCAGCTCGAAGATATTCTTGCCGTTCTCCGAAACGCTCTTCCTGAAGAACTTGTCTCAGGATTTATTTCTTCTTGCATCGCCAACCTCCCTACTTCTCTGGTTGACGCCATTGGCATTGCCTTGGAACATGAATCCGCCTTGGACGCTTGTAGTAAGAGAAAGTTCTCAAGAGTTTCCCCCCTGAGCAACTCGAGCAACAACAAAGGGGCCAAGAACAGCAAACCTTGGTGCTCTTTTCACCATATACATGGTCATTCGGACAAGGACTGCTGAGTCCTCTCCAAGAAAAAGAGTGATGGATCCTCCTCCTCCTCTTCCTCTGCCCCTGCTACTTCTTCTGGTGCTCCTCAGTGACCAGCCAGCGTCTGCTATAAGTGTGGCAAGGCCAGACATATGGCTAATCGTTGCCCTACTCATGGCACTTCAGCTAAGCCTCCTGCTTCTTCACTTAACAGCATGCAGTCCCTTGCAACTGTTGCTTCTTCGGCTCCTCCTTCTGGTAGTGCAGCCTTCCCTTCTCCCCCTCCGGTTGCTCCTTCTTTAAACAACATAGAAGAGAATCCCTTTCAAGAGTTTGAGCAAGCCGCAGCAGAGCTGTTTATGCTCGGTCTTGACGATCATGAAGCTCCTGCCTCCAATAACCCCTCTTCTGCTCCTATTGCTGCTCCTATTATGGTTCCGGCAACCTTGAACAAGCAAAGAGTCATGGCCCTACTCAACACTGGTGCCTCCTCGTCCTTTGTGGATCCTTCTCTTGTGGAACAGTTTCAGCTTAAAACGACCAACACTCAACAGGATGTGGTTCTGAGAGATGATTCCTCTGCTGCTGTGTCTGCCATTGCCCCTCACGTTCGCGTAGCGTGTGGTACTCAGAAGTTCTTCCACAACTTCCTCATCCTCAAGCTGTCCGGCTCCACCCAAGTGATCTTTGGCCAAGACATCCTTGACAGGATCAGTATTGGTCTGTTTGGCATTCCAGTCCGTTTTCCTGGCCCCAAGCCTTCGGTGCCAGATGACAAGAACATCACTTCTTCTGATAAGTACATGGAGTCTCCCTTGCCTCCAGAGCTTCAAAAGGCCATTGTAGACCGTATCAAGGACCTTCTTGAAGAAAACAGCTATATCCCTCAAGGTCCTTTCTGTCCACTTCCTGAGGGTACTATCCACTTGGATACCAGTGATCACCCTCCGATATTCAAGCACCAGTATCCTATTCCAGAAGTCTGGCACTGTTGGAAAACTCCAACATAGTAGCTCTTCTTTCTGCCGAGTTCTCCTTCTGCCGTCGACCTGAGGAAACCTCTCATCTTTCCCTTCTCCTTTTTTTGATGTTTCCTTTTTTCTTCTTCCCCTTTTATGCTGATATTTCTTTTTCTTCTTTTATGGTTCTTTCTTTCAGTTTAAATACTGCTTCTTCTACTTTCTTTCTTTCTTCTCTCGGGACAACTTACAACAAAATACTCTACTTGTATTCTTTACTTTAGTAAATTAAGTTCGGGTCTCGTACTTACTTTGTCTCCGCTATCATTCCCGTTCTTATTTTACCACATTTTTTTTTACGACTCGTTCCGATTTACTGCATATCTACCGAGTCTCACTCTACTCGAGTCATTCTTCAACTCCCTCGTATAGTACGCTCCTTGGCTTACTGCTAAGGTCACTTCGCTATACGTTGCGTTTTTGGCGCTTATTTCAAGCCCTTCCTACTCAGAACTTATCTGAGACACGCTGTGGATTCAGCTACTGAGACATCAACCCGGTGTATCATATCAACCTTTGCTCACGCTTATAGGAGTTATATTTTATTTTTGGTAAGCTTCTCTACAATGTCTAACCTTCCTACTTCCAGTACACCCACCGAGAAGGAGGACGGTTCGCCAAGCTTTGGTGACATAGATATTAACGAAAACAGTTCCGAAGCTGCTCTTGCCCGCCTGCTAAGGAGGAAAGCAGAACTAGCTCTTGCGATCTCCCAGGCTGCCTTATCGTGGGACTCTAGCGGTGAGGAAGAAGACAAGAAAAGATTCGACGACTTGTGCCGCCAGAAGAGCGAACTGATGGAAATGATCAACCAACTTGCTGCGATCTGCAAAGAAGAAAGCGAGCCACTGTTCCAACTGCGGTCGAACCTGCCTCCGCAGCTTCCGGTGAACAATCCGTCGACTCCTTACGTTTCTCCTAAAGGTTCCACCTCCACGGGTGCAGTCGCACCAAAGGCGGTGAAACCTCTTCCCGTCGCGTTCTCTTCCAAACGTTTTCCGCTTCGCTCTGCCACGGAAACTTCCGCGGCTGGCTCCTCTTCCGAGTGTGGTTTCGCTGAACCCTCAAACAACCCAGGAAGCAAGGAAAAATATCCAAAGCTCCCCCAAAATCTTCCTACCTTCGATCCGAAGACCAAAGGAAAAGATAATCCGCTTATCTTTTCAGAGCGCTTACACTTCGCCCTTAGCGGCACGTCTTACCCGGAAAACCTCTGGCATTATGCCTTGATTTCCCAGATCAAGGATCCGTTGGCTCAGCACTGGGCTATCCAGAACCTTCGTCACCCAGAATGGCCTTGGGATAGGCTCATAGCCACTTTCCACGCCCACTTTGGCAGCAGGAACCTGCAGAACGCGCTGCATACAGAGTTCTGCCACTTTTCCTTCAAACCTGGAGAGTCTGTTCGAGAATTCTCGGAGCGCCTAAAGAGCTCATCGATCAGATGACCTGTCCGCTCAGCTCAAAGATATTCTTGCCATTCTCCAAAACGCTCTTCCTGAAGAACTTGTCTCAGGATTTATTTCTTCTTGCATCGCCACCCCCCCCTACTTCTCTGGTCAACGCCATTGGCATTGCCTTGGAACACGAATCCGCCTTGGATGCTCGTAGTAAGAGAAAGTCCAGAGTTTCCAGCAACTCGAGCAACAACAAAGGGGCCAAGAACAGCAAACCTTGGTGCTCTTTTCACCGTACACACGGTCATTCGGACAAGGACTGCCGAGTCCTCTCCAAGAAAAAGAGTGATGGATCCTCCTCCTCCTCTTCCTCTGCCCCTGCTACTCCTTCTGGTGCTCCTCAGCGACCAGCCGGCGTCTGCTATAAGTGTGGCAAGGCCGGACATATGGCTAATCGTTGCCCTACTCGTGGCACTTCGGCTAAGCCTCCTGCTTCTTCGCTTAACAGCATGCAGTCCCCTGCAACTGTTGCTTCTTCGGCTCCTCCTTCTGGTAGTGCAGCCTCCCCTTCTCCCCCTCCGGTTGCTCCTTCTTTAAACAACATAGAAGAGAATCCCTTTCGAGAGTTTGAGCAAGCCGCGGCAGAGCTGTTTATGCTCGGTCTTGACGATCACGAAGCTCCTGCCTCCGATAACCCCTCTTCTGCTCCTATTGCTGCTCCTATTATGGTTCCGGCAACCTTGAACAAGCACCAGTATCCTATTCCGGAAGTCTGGCACTCCTCCATCAACGAGCAACTCGAAGAATGGTACCGTCACAAAGTTATTATTGATGCGCCCATGGACTCGCCGTGGAATTCGCCCATTCTTTGCGTGCCCAAGAAGGATGCTAATGGTAACTGGACTTCAGCCCGTACCTGCATCGATCCACGAGCAATCAATCCTATCATTATGGATATCCACTTCCACATTCCTGGTATCCTTGCCGTCGTAGAGTACGTCATCGGGTTCCGTATCGCCAGCTCGCTAGATTTGGTCTGGAGCTTCATGCAGCTTCTTATCTTTGGGCCTCATCAAATCAAGCTCACCTTCACCTGGCGCGGGCGTCGCTTCTGCTTTCGTGGAGCTCCCTTTGGGGTGAAGATTGTTCCGGCCGCTATGCAGCGTCTCCTTGCCGCCGTGCTTAAGGACCTCGCTGATTGCGCCGCACACTACATTGACGATTGCCTCGTCTTTTCCCGCTCTGCCTCTATAGATGAGCATGTTGAAAAGCTACGCTTGGTATTACGTGCTATCAACGACGCTAGTCTCCGTCTCCGTATCGAGAAGTGCCATTTTGGCTTCTCACGACTCCGACTGGTTGGGTACATTGTCTCCAGCGAGGGCTATGCTCCTGATCTGGACAAGCTTTCAGCCTTCAACAGCCTTCCTGTACCTACTACCTAGCAACTTCAGTCTTATCTGCTTTGTCAACTTCCTGCGCGGCTTTGTGCCCCCAGAGAGCCTCGGCCATCCGGCTCCGCCAGATCCATTGGATGCCCTCCAGATGTGCGACCCTTTGGAATAAGAACTGCGCATGAAGCAGTCACTAATCCTTAGCTCGTCTGGTTCTGAGCAAGCCGGACCATCCCTTTCTTATGCACGATGCTTCTCCCAGTATGGCGTCAGCGCTTGTGCTCTACTCACCGCTTGTTCACGATGGCCCGCCGCTATATCGCCTTTGCCAGTCGTGCCCTCAACGCTGCTCAACGCAACTACCCTGCCACAAAACGTGAACTTCTTGCTGTGGGCTTCGCCCTCCACCAGTTCCGCTGTTGGCTGTGGGGCCGCCACTTTACCTTGTTCACAGACCACAAGGCCTTATCCTATCTCTTTACGGCCAAGCATTCTTCACAGTTCATGCTTAACTACTGGGCCTTTTGTTGCCCAGTTTGACTTCGATATGTCAGTCCACCGGTCATGCCCGATGTTTTGAAGATGCGCTTTTTCGCTTACCCGCCCAACTTGTAGGAGTCTGGCTCCTGCTTGTAGTTCCAAACGACGCCAAAACCCTTCGTTCGCGGAAGAAGCGTACCTGAATCGCTTCCAAGAGTTCCTTCTTGTCCGTGCTTGATGCCTCTCAGCATCCTCCAATTGTTCACAAGCAGAACTTCGCCCGCTAAGCATCAAGTTGTTTCTTGACAAAAACGGCCCCTCTTCCGCGGAGGAGCAACAGGAGCTACTCTTCGCCTCCACCCGCTGGCCATGAAGGTGCTGCCAATCTCTTCAACAAGGTATGGAACGAAGGTTTCTTCTGGCCTTCCCTTCGGGCTGATTGCTTTGCTACTACCCGTTCATGTGATGCCTGTCTTCGTTTTAAATGTTGCCAAGCATGGTTTTCATCCTCTGAAAATCATCTCTGCCACTTTTCCCTTTGAACACATTGCCCTAGACCTGTTTGGTCCACTCGCCACCAATGAATCTGGCTTCTGTTATGTTTTGGTGGTCACCGACATTGCCACCAGGTTCACCCTTCTCCGCCCCTTGGTTAACAGGACAGCGGCTGCTACCACCAGTGCCTTCTACGGGGTCATATGTGATTTTGGCTTTCCCAAGATTGTACAGTCTGACAACGGCTCTGAGTTCGTCAACGAAACCATGGCTAATATCAAAGCTATTTCTGGCTTTGACCATAGATTTATTGCTGCCTATCACCCGCGAGCCAATGGTGCTGCTGAGGCCTATGTCAAGCTTGCTAAGTCTGCCCTTATGAAGCTGGTCTCTTCTGATTGGAGCCACTGGTCCACTTTCCTTCTGGCTGCCCAATTCGCGATCAATCAAAGGCTGACTTCCAGGCATAAATCAACGCCTTTTGAGCTCTTTCTTGGACGCCCTGTCAACCTTCCAAGTGACTATTCCAACATGGAATCTGATCCCATTCCAGAGGCTGACCGCCTTGCACAGATTGCCAAGTTGCATTCCGTTGTCTGGCCTGCTGCTTCTGATGCTACTGACCTCTATAACCAGATCGTGTTTGTAGCGCATGACTCTTCTGTTTCCTTGGTGGAATTCAAGCCAGGTGACACCGTTATGCTTCGTCATTCTGCTGCCACCTCCAAGATGATCTGAAGTATCTCGGCCCTTTCTCCATCAAACGCAGAACCAAGAGTGGTGCCTACATACTAGTGGACGTTACTGGCAACAAGTTGGAAGATCGTATCCCTCCTTCTCTTCTCAAGTTAGTTCCCCCTCTTCCCTCTGGTTCCTCGATACCTCTATCCTTTATTCCAGTTCTTCCTGATAAGACCGATATGGAATCTCAAGCCAACCTCGATGGATCTAATAATATTAATTCTGAGTCTGATGATGATGATGACGACTCCTCCAAGTCCTACGAAGTTAGCAAGGTGCTGGACCATTGTGGACCCGCCAATCGCTGGGAATACAAGGTCAGATGGAAAGGTTATTCTCCCAAGTACGACCTCTGGATTCCAGTGAAGAACTTTGATGACCTTCGACCTGTTAACACCTATTGGAAGAAGCTTCATTCGAAAAGGGGGTGATGTTGGAAAACTCCAACATAGTAGCTCTTCTTTCTGCTGAGTTCTCCTTCTGCCGTCGACCTGAGGAAACCTCTCATCTTTCCCTTCTCCTTTTTTTGATGTTTCCTTTTTTCTTCTTCCCCTTTTATGCTGATATTTCTTTTTCTTCTTTTATGGTTCTTTCTTTCAGTTTAAATACTGCTTCTTTTACTTTCTTTCTTTCTTCTCTCAGGACAACTTACAACAAAATACTCTACTTGTATTCTTTACTTTAGTAAATTAAGTTCGGGTCTCGTACTTACTTTGTCTCCGCTATCATTCCCGTTCTTATTTTACCACAGCACTCCTCCATCAACGAGCAACTTGAAGAATGGTACTGTCACAAAGTTATTATTGATGCGCCCATGGACTCGCCGTGGAATTCGCCCATTCTTTGCGTGCCCAAGAAGGATGCTAATGGTAACTGGACTTCAGCCCGTACCTGCATCGATCCATGAGCAATCAATCCTATCATTATGGATATCCACTTCCACATTCCTGGTATCCTTGCTGTTGTAGAGTACGTCATCAGGTTCCGTATCGCCAGCTCGCTAGATTTGGTCTGGAGCTTCATACAGCTTCTAATCTTTGGGCCTCATCAGATCAAGCTCACCTTCACCTGGCGTGGGCGTCGCTTCTGCTTTTGTGGAGCTCCTTTTGGGGTGAAGATTGTTCCGGCCGCTATGCAACATCTCCTTGGTGCCATGCTTAAGGACCTCACTGATTGCGCCACACACTACATTGATGATTGCCTCATCTTTTCCTGCTCTGCCTCTATAGATGAGCATGTTGAAAAGCTACACTTGGTATTATGATGCATTGGCATCAACAATGCTAGTCTCCATCTCCATATCAAGAAGTGCCATTTTGGCTTCTCATGGCTCCGACTGGTTGGATACATTGTCTCCAGCAAAGGCTATGCTCCTGATCTGGACAAGCTTTCAGCCTTCAACAGCCTTCCTGTACGTACTACCAGCAAGCAACTTCAGTCTTATCTGGGCTTTGTCAACTTCCTGCGCGGCTTTGTGCCCTTGTATTCTCGCTTAACGGCTCCGCTAGACGCCCTAAGCAACGTTCCAGATGTGCGACCCTTTTGGAATAAGAACTGCAATGAAGCTATCAGCGCCCTTCACCGAATCCTTAGCTTGCCTCCGGTTCTAAGCAAGCCGGACCCCAGTCTTCCCTTTCTTGTTGGTACCGATGCTTCCCAGTATGGCGTTGGTGCTGTGCTCTATCAAGAGTCTACTGATGGTATTCGCCGTTATATCGCCTTTGCCAGTCGTGCCCTCAACGCTGCTCAGCGCAACTACCCTGCCACAAAACGTGAACTTCTTGCTGTGGTCTTCACCCTCCACCAGTTCCGCTGTTGGCTGTGGGGCCGCCACTTTACCTTGTTCACAGACCACAAGGCCTTATCCTATCTCTTTACGGCCAAGCATTCTTCATTCATGCTTAATCACTGGGCCTTTTTGCTGCTCCAGTTTGACTTCGACATCATCCACCGGCCTGGCATCCAGATGGTTTTGGAAGATGCGCTTTCCCGCCTCTACCCGCCCAACTTTTGGGAGGAAGATGGTCTGGCTCCGCCAGTAGTTCCAAACAACGTCAAAACCTTGGCTCCAGTAAAGAAGCAACACAACGTTCCAAGAGTTCCTTCCTTGTCCGTGCTTGATGCCTCTCAGCATCCTCCAATTGCTCCATCAAGAGAACTCGTCCGCTACATCAAGCTGTTCTTGGACAAAACGGCCCCCTCTTCCGTGGAGGAGCAACAGGAGCTACTCTCTCGCCTCCACCTCACTGGCCATGAAGGTGCTGCCAATCTCTTCAACAAGGTATGGAACGAAGGTTTCTTCTGGCCTTCCCTTCGGGCTGATTGCTTTGCTACTACCTGTTCATGCGATGCCTGTCTTTGTTTCAACGTTGCCAAGCATGGTTTTCATCCTCTGAAAACCATCTCTGCCACTTTTCCCTTTGAACACATTGCCCTGGACCTGTTTGGTCCACTCGCCACTGATGAATCTGGCTTCTGTTATGTTTTGCTGGTCACCGACATTGCCACCAGGTTCACCCTTCTCTGCCCCTTGGTTAACAGGACAGCGGCTGCTACCACCAGTGCCTTCTACGGGGTCATATGCGATTTTGGCTTTCCCAAGATTGTACAGTCTGACAACGGCTCTGAGTTCATCAACGAAACCATGGCTAATATCAAAGCTATTTCTGGCTTTGACCATAGATTTATTGCCACCTATCACCCACGAGCCAATGGTGCTGCTGAGGCCCATGTCAAGCTTGCTAAGTCTGCCCTTATGAAGCTGGCCTCTTCTGATTGGAGCCACTGGTCCACCTTCCTTCCAGCTGCCCAATTCGTGATCAATCAAAGGCTGACTTCCAGGCATAAATCGACGCCTTTTGAGCTCTTTCTTGGACACCCTGTCAACCTTCCAAGTGACTATTCCAACGTGGAATCCGATCCCATTCCAGAGGCTGACCACCTTGCACAGATTGCCAAGTTGCATTCTGTTGTCTGGCCTGCTGCTTCTGATGCTACCAACCTCTACAACCAGATCATGTCTGTAGCACATGACTCTTCTGTTTCCTTGGTGGAATTCAAGCCAGGTGACACTGTTATGCTTCATCATTCTGCCACCACCTCCAAGATGGATCTGAAGTATCTCGGCCCTTTCTCCATCAAACGCAGAACCAAGAGTGGTGCCTACATATGTAAGGAGTCGACGGATTGTTCACCAGAAGCTGCGGAGGCAGGTTCGAGCGCAGTTGGAACAGTGGCTCGCTTTCTTCCTTGCAGATCGCAGCAAGTTGGTTGATCATCTCCATCAGTTCGCTCTTCTGGTGGCACAAGTCGTCGAATCTTTTCTTGTCTTCTTCCTCACTGCTAGAGTCCCATGATAAGGCAGCCTGGGAGATTGCAAGAGCTAGTTCTGCTTTCCTCCTTAGCAGGCGGGCAAGAGCAGCTTCGGAACTGTTTTCGTTAACATCTATGTCACCAAAGCTTGGCGAACCGTCCTCCTTCTCGGTGGTTGTACTGGAAGTAGGAAGGTTAGACATTGTAGAGAGGCTTACCAAAAATAAAATATAACTCCTATAAGCATGAGCAAAGGTTGATATGATACACCAGGTTGATGTCTCAGTAGCTGAATCCACAGCGTGTCTCAGATAAGTTCTGAGTAGGAAGGGCTTGAAATAAGTGCCAAAAACGCAATGAATAGCGAAGTGACCTTAGCAGTAAGCCAAGGAGCATACTATATGAGGGAGTTGAAGAATGACTTGAGTAGAGTGAGACTCAGTAGATATGCAGTAAATTGGAACGAGTTGTAAAAAAAAAAATGTTGTAAAATAAGAATGGGAATGATAGTGGAGACAAAGTAAGTACGAGACCTGAACTTAATTTATTAAAAGAATACAAGTAGAGTATTTTGTTGTAAGTTGTCCTGAGAGAAGAAAGAAAGAAAGTAGAAAAAGCAGTATTTAAACTGAAAGAAAGAACCATAAAAGAAGAAAAAGAAATATCAGCATAAAAGGGGAAGAAGAAAAAAGGAAACATCAAAAAAAGGAGAAGGGAAAGATGAGAGGTTTCCTCAGGTCAACGGCAGAAGGAGAACTCGGCAGAAAGAAGAGCTACTATGTTGGAGTTTTCCAACAGGGTTAGTGCTCCGTTGGAGCGCTACTTTGCTCCCTATTTTGCACTATTATCTCTTTTCTCCTCCTATGACCCTGTTCTGTTTGGACTTGGTTGTTTTCATTTTTTTTCACCCTCTCCCAAAATCCTACTTGGGGTTTGTGCTCTGTTGGAGCACTACTTTCGCTTCCTTATTTTACATCACTCCTTTTTTATTCCCTTCACACCTCTGTGCTTTTCAAACTTTGTCATTTTCACTTTTTTGGTTTCCTTCCTCTCCCTTATTCACCCACGCTGTTGGTGCTCCGACGGAGTGCTACTTTTTCTTCCCTATTTTCCTCCTCTTTCTCTGTTATCCTGTTGGAAAACCAACTATTATGACTTCTTGTCGACACTCTCCCCGATACCTCCAAATTTTCTCACCCTTTTTATTTTCCCCTTTTCCTCGCGACACATTCAAAGCACTCACTTTGGTCCACACCCCTTTTCTTGTGAATAAACCCAGAGTCGCTTACGTGCCGTCCCTTTCTTGATCCGCAGGGTTATTCCCCATCAACAATCCCTCATGACCTGATTTTACTCAAACTTGGTTGTTTTTTTTCTTATTCATTCTTTGTTGCAATTGCTTGTGTGGATGAAGAGGAAGAAACAGAGGAGAATGATGATGATGATGATGATGATGATGATGATATTATGATAAAATCCAGTTAGATTATATATATATTCCTATGAGAAAATTGAAAAAATTGCTACTTTGCCCCACTTTATCCGTTGGACTTATAGACTTAGAGTTTTATAGAATGGACCATGGGGAGTTGAATGCTGTAGGTTCTGAGTACCCGCCCCTAACCTAGCACTTCAACATGGGGTCCACAGCAGCTTGAGCATTCTTTCCGATATTCTCACTTTCTGAAGAAGCATTCCGTAACATCAGCACCCAGAATAGATCATCCTTATCTTCAAGAATGTCTGTATCATTGTTTATTGAGAAGAAGAAAGAGGAGGAGGGAGAAGAGGAGAAGAGGCAGGATAATGGCATGGCAGAGGCTTCCATGGTCTCCATTATTGCTGTTGTATCATCCTTGCTACTCAAGGCAGTAGTCAAGGGAGTTGCAGTTAGCATTGAAGGGGATGAAGGGTCAAAGTCTTCAAGGAACTGATGTGCTGAAGATGATGAGTGCAAGGATAGTAGTTGTTGTTGTGGTTGAAACAGTTGCTGCTGTACCTGTTGTTGTTGTTATTGTTGTTGTTGTTAGGGTTTGTTTGTTTGTTATCAGGTATAAACAATAAAAGCACTTGGATGGAGTGTTGTTTTGATGAATAAATGAGTGAAGGGAAGGAAAGGAAAGGCAGGCCAGTAAGAAGTTCTTTTTCTTACCTTTGAGTTGTTGTTTCTAAAGGCTGTTTTCACATCACAAACTGCTGGGCATGTCATCATTGTTGTTGTTGTTGCTGTTGTTTGGGTTTGTTGTTGTTTTCGTAGCTTACAGCACTGCCTTCATGCTCTTCTTTTCTGAAGTCGGTTGTGATAAGGACAAAGACTAACAACAACTGTTTGCTCTTTGTCTTTCACACATCTACACTTCCCATCATTGTTGTTGTGATCCCTGTAGAGCTGTTTTTCTTCTTCTGTTGTTTTTTGGTCTTTGTTACCGTTTGGTTTTTTTTTTTTTATTTTTTTTTTGAACTGGAAAGAAGTACTAGTTTTGCTGTTCGCTGCAGTAGTGAGAACGACACAGCACAGCACAGGCAAACAAAAGTAGTGAGAATGAACTTGTTTGCTTTCTTCTTGTGCAACAGCTATGCAGACTTGCTTCCTTGGGCAGAAAAGCTCGCTGCTGATGCTTCAGCAAAGAGATGAAACCCAAGGGAGTAGGTCTACATGCGTGACACAACAGCTGTGTGGACTTGCTTCCTTGGGTAGAAAAGCTCGCTGCTGACGCTTCAGCAAAGAGATGAAACCAAAGGGAGTAGGTCTGTGTGCATGATGCAACAGCTGTGTGAACTCTCTTCCTTGGGCAGAAAAGCTCGATGCTGACACTTCAGCAAAGAGATGAAACCCAGGGAGTAGGTCTACATGTGTGACACAACAGCTGTGTGGACTTGCTTCCTTGGGCAGAAAAGCTCACTGCTGATGCTTCAGCAAAGAGATGAAACCCAAGGGAGTAGGTCTAATCCTAATCCTAACCTAGGCCTCCTGAAAAGGAACTCATCCTATTATTTTTCAAACCTCTGTTATACCACTCTCCCATAATACCTATCCTCATCTCTCCTTGTATATATATCTCTTCTATTCATTCTATTAAAGAGCTTTTCCCTATGCCCATCGAGTTGGTGTCTGTTAGGTTGTTCCCCTACTGGCCTTATCACACCTCTATCATATAGTTTTTCAAATAAAAACAGCATATATCCTGCTGGAGTGGATATTTGTGGATATTTGGAGCAGATATCCTGCTGGCAGAGTAACCCTTTTACCAATCTCTTTTTTGGATATGTGGGGTTATGCTGCAATGAATGTCTTCTCTCCTGTCTATTACAAGTCTCACTCACATCTCTCTTCTTTTTTCTGAGTGGTTCATGTTTGTACAATGGAACAATTAAAAAACAAGCAATTAATCCACAGCCATGTTTACAGTCAGTATGTCATCTGTGTTGTGCTTTCTGTGTTTTGCCTTGCTGCTTGAACGTTGTGAGGTTTCAGAGGAAAAAGCCAATGCAAAGTTGCCTCTAAAGAGATGCCTCAATGCCCTCCACCAGAACTTGCCTAATGCAAAGCTGCTGCAAAAGTTCAAGAATAGGAAGAATCCAAGAGAAGAGAAGCCAAGTCCTCGCAATACTGCCAATGGATAATTATGAACGTCCTCTGAAAGCTTGCAACCAGGGATGCGTTGCAAGAGGCAGGTGTAGTACTTGCTGTATCCTTTTTCCACTGTTTCTAAGTTCGCAGCCACTTGGAGAGAATAAGCAAAGATGAAACAAAATAGAACAAGGAAGATCGTGATGAAGAGCAGCACTCGAAAGTAGGTGCTGCAGGTCTTTTTGAGGTCTGCCAGCTTGTGTGATATGTAAACTAACTTAAAGAGAGAGCTGATGAACAGCATCAATCCAATCAAGAGCACAATACCCACAGGAAGAGTCCAAAAGGTCAGAAAGTAAGCATAGTTGTCTTCTATGGATACCTCACATCTGTATTGTAGATCAGAAGATTATCAGTAAGATAAGAAGAGGTGGAGAATGAAAAAGAAAAGGGAATGTAAATGAAACAAAAAGAGTAATCTGGAAAAGGGTAAACATACACAGAACTTGCTGGAGTAAAGACCATTTTATCAGCAGCAGCAGGAATGAGAGTTAGAACAGCTGGCACAACCCAACCACAAACATGATAAAAGACTTGCAGTCCTACAGTCCACCACTTGCCTGTTGGCAACTTGCTGAGAAAGAACACCTTAAAAGTTGAATAGAAAAGGGTAAGAACAATTTAAACAATTCAACTAATCGAAAGATAGCGACGTACTGAAAGGAACATGTTGAAAGAAATGATGCCCCACCTATGATGCTAACAAAGTTGGTTCTGATTTAAAGGATACAGGGTCGTATGTAACGTACCACATGATGCTGGAGAGAAACCCAAATTGCAAGAGCCAACCTTGGAATGTGCACAGTCCCGACTTCACGGACAGTTCCTCAAAGCTGAACTTGATGACAAGTGCAAAAGAGTTCAACTCAGTTGAAGGAGAAATCAACTGGTCATCAGAGCCACACCAAAGATAAGTATAGCCAAGGAATGTGGGGAGAATGATGGCGACAGAAGCCAAATGCGCCGCCACCGCCGTCATGATGATCAGGTTGGAAGGAAATGTGCGAAGTTTCGGATGTAATGCGTATGACAGGATCACCATCAGGCTTCCGACCTTGGGTATGTGAGAGAGAGAGAGAGATCAAGAGCGAAGAGCAGAAAGGTTAAAGAGTTAGCCCCCCAACAACAACCTACATGAAACTGGGAAAAAAACCATACCAACGAGAGCCAGCCAAAAACCAGCTGAAGCACCTTCAGAGCGTCGTACTGTTCTTCAGAGTAAGCTGGCAATGGACACATGAAGGAGCATTCATTCTCGATGGGCGGATCGCAAACTATTCCTACGCTGGAAGACACCGTTGGATTACATTGCATTGTCACATTCTGCATGTCGCCGTTCTGAATGGTATAATTACCCTGTTGATAGAATGCGGTTCCATCTGCTTCTAGCTCCATGCACGTGAGAGGGAAGGTAGAGTTTGGAGGATAGTAGAAGCCTACTCCTGTTTGATGGCCGAGAGAGTTTACAAACTCTTTGCACTGGTCCACTGCCCAAATTGAAAACGGTAAATGTGGAACAAATTTTAAACTGTCTGAAAGGGGGTACGTACAGTAATCGAGGCAATCAGCTCGACAGGGTTGGACTGGATGGTTTTCTTCTCCAAGGCTCGCAGAAGTAACTGAGTGTCACCAATTGGTTAGCAGCCAAAACAAAATTCCGTAGAAAGTTTAGAAGAGCAGGGACGGAGAAACAAGCGCGCTTACCATTTGCACATGGTCTAAGCAGGTTCGTGCATGCTAAACGCAAGAAGTACTCATTGCAGCCGGAGGCGCGGGGGTCGTCGGAATTCAACAGCGCCACTGAGTTTACCAACCCGCTCAGCAAGGATTCCAGTCCGTGTAGAGTCCACCCAGGAGGTACATATATCATTACATTAGGAGCTTTTTATGGAGTTTGCTGGTCAGGAGGGAAAGAGAGGGAGCAAGAGAGGGAGAGAGAGAGAGAGAGAGAGAGAGAGAGAGAGAGAGAGAGAGAAGAGACAGAGAGACAGAGAGAGACATAGAAACAGAGAAACACAGAAATTAAAAAAAGACAATAAGGGGGAAGTGTTTGCGACGTACTCTGCCAAAGAGGCATTTTTGCACAAAACGACGGTGTTTCCGTCCATTGTTCGCAAAACTGGGCATTGCTGGCGTAGAGAAAGTACCCAAGCCAAACGCAACAAACGAAGAGGAGGTTTCTTACCCACCCTTGTTGCCTCATGTTAGGTCTGGCACCAGTGTTCTTTGTTGTCGTTTTTCCCTCATTTTGAAACGGCAAACCGACAACAACGGCCGTTGTCTCCTGTAATCGCCTCGTGTAATTATTTAATGAAGTTGTCCGGTTTCCGTCTACGTCGGTTCAGAGACGCTTTTTTCTTTTTTCTTTTTTTTTTTTACAAGTTTATTGTACAAGGGAAGACGCACTAATCCATCTCCGCCATACTGACGGTTAACTTTTCGTCTGTTTTGCGCTTCCTCGGCTTCGACTTGCTCGCTGATTGAACTGAGGTTTCAACAGAGAACGCTGATGAAAAGTCGCCTCTGATGAGGTGCCTCGATGCATTCCACCAGAACTTACCAATTGCAAAGCTGCTGCAAAAGTTCAGGAATAGAAGGAATCCTAAACAGGAAAAACCCAAGCCTCTCAACACTGCTAATGGATAATTGTGAACGTCCTCCGAGAGCTCACAATCAGGCTTGCGTTGCAAGAGGCAGGTGTAGTACTCGCTGTATCCTTCTTCCACGGCGCTCAAGTTTGCAGCCACTTGGAGAGAGTAGGCAAAGATGAAGCAGAACATGATGAGAAAGATCACAATGAAGAGCAGCACTCGGAAGTAGGTGCTGCAGGCCTTTTTCAAGTCCTTCAGCTTGTGTGATATGTGCACCAGCTTGACGAGCGAACAAACAAAGAGCACTAATCCGATGAGCAGAACAATGCCCACAGGAAGGGTCCAGAAGGTCAGAAAGTAGGCATAATTGTCTTCCGTGGATACCTCACATCTATCAAAAAAAAGAATTAACAAGAAAAACGTGACAGTAGGAAAGGACTGCAGAAGACCGCATATGAAAATGAGATTTAAAGCATTAAGGACAGACGTACACAGAACTAGCTGGAGTAAAGACCATTTTGCCAGCGGCGGCGGGGATGAGGGTTAATATGGCTGGTACAACCCAACCGCAAACATGATAAAAGACTTGTAGTCCTACAGTCCACCACTTGCCCGTCGGTAGTTTGCTCAGGAAGAACACCTATAGAGACACGTACCACAGCAGTTAGTACTAATATTATTTTTAAAAAAATAAAAGTCGAGAGACGAACCGAAAGGAACATGTTGAAAGAAATGATTCCCCACCTACGTATTGCCGCAATGTTAGCGTTACTTCCATCCCTTCAGGAAAAGAATGGTGTTGCTGAACGTACCACATGATGCTAGAAACAAACCCAAATTGCAAGAGCCAGCCTTGGAATGTGCAGAGTTCTGATTTCACCGACAGTTCCTCAAAGCTGAACTTGATGTCCACCTGTTCCCAGGTAAGCTGTGTCGAGGGAGATATCAGCTCTTCATCGGAGCCACACCAAAGATAAGTATAGCCACTGAATGTGGGGAGAATGATGGCGACAGAGGCCAAATGCGCCGCCACCGCCGTCATGATGATCAGGTTGGAAGGAAACTTGCGAAGCTTTGGATGCAATGCATACGACAGAATTACCACCAAACTTCCAGCCTTGAAGGAGAAAAAAGCAGATTAAGCCACAGGAGTAAACGAATTACTGAAGTATAACGAACCAACGAGAGCCAACCAAAAACCAGTTGGAGCACCTTCAGATCGTCGTATTGTTCTTCGGAGTAAGCTGGCAATGGACACGTGAAAGAGCATTCATTTTCGATGGGCGGATCGCAAATGATCCCCAAGCTGGAAGCAGTAAAAGGGTTACAGTGCATAGTCACATTTTGCATGTCACCATTCTGAATGGTGTAGTTTTCTTGTTGATACAGTGGTGTTCCGTCAGCTTCTAACTCCATGCACGTAAGAGGGAAGGAAAATGTTGGAGGGAAGTATAGGGCACTGCCAATAGGATGGCCGAGAGAGTTCACGAAATCTGTGCATTGGTCCACTGTGGTAGAGTATTTTGCGAGGAAAATAAGTAGGTTAAAATCGGCAGCCCTGCAAGCAAAACATAAAACAACAAAGAGTTGCGGTGAAACAAACAGTAATCGAGGCAGGTGCTTTGGCAGGGTTGTACAGGATAGTGCACTTCTGTGGCGTTGACTGATGTTACTAAATTGACAGTTAGTCTTTGTAAAGAAAGAGGAGGAAGGGCAAGAAGAAGGAGAAGAAGAAGAACAAGAAGAACAAGAACAAGAAGAAGAACAAGAACAAGAACAAGAAGAAGAACAAGAAGAAGAAGAACAAGAAGAAGAACAAGAAGAAGAACAAGAAGAAGAACAAGAAGAAGAAGAACAAGAACAAGAACAAGAACAAGAACAAGAACAAGAACAAGAACAAGAACAACAAACAAACAACAACAACAACAGCGAGAACAAGAACAAGAATGGAAGAAGCAGAAGAACAACATTAAGAACAAGAATAATAAAAACAGAAGGCGTACTATTTGCACATGGCCGGAGATGAGTGGTACAAACCATCCTCAAGTAGAAGTCATTGCACCCATCGGCGCGTGGATCATCGGAGACTAGTAGGGCCACCGAGTTAACCAACGCAGAAGCGAGGCTTTCCTGTGCGCCTAGGGTACTACCAGGAGGCACATAAATCATCACGTTCGTACCCCCTTTTCGTTATTAATATCGTTAGAATAAGAGAGAGAGAGAGAGAGAGAGAGAAAGAGAGAGAGAGGCTCTACCCTCCCAAAGTGACATTTTTTTACAAAAAGTAGGCATGCCACTCCATGGTTCACAAGACTGTGCATTGATGCAAAGAAAGCTTCCAACGGAACAGAGACAAAACAAGAAGACCAGGCAGCGAGGACTTTTCATTTTGTGGTCGTTTGCTTTCCCTTCTCCGCTTTTTTCTCGAAAGTCCGGTTCCCCGCAGATGCCCGCCAATAGGCAGGATAAATGGCAATTAGCGGAATTTAATTGCGGTAACGGCGTAATAGTAATATGTCCTATTAACTTATTATTAATAAATCCCATAGAAGACGTTACGTCAAAAGAGCGTATGGAAACAAAGAAAGACAGAGAGCAACAGGAACGACGCCAACCAGAGGTCAGTGGAGCGGGGGGATGCCTTATTGGGTGGGATGCAGCGCATTGTAGATAGCGATTCTTGGACCAGCCGGTAGGCCGAGAACTTCTTGCATATCTTGTTTTGTAAAACGTTTTAGAGCTTCCAATGTCAAACTTTCTCTGGCAAACAGCGCCCCAAACTTTTCCAAATAACCAAGGCTCTGTAATAGTGAGTACAGTGCTTCATCCTCCACCCTAGCATTGGAATGGTGTTGTGGAGGAGGAGGAGGAGAGTTCCATGCCAGTGAACTTGTGGCTTCACCGCCAACAAAAGGAGAAGGCGCCCAACCAATCATTTGTTGAGGTGGATATTGCCCAATAACAACATCTGGTTGCGAAGGCGACGGTGGAGGCTGTTGGTGAGAGAAGACAGGTGGGGATGTGTAATGAGGAGATGCGTAAGAGTCACCGACTGGTGTCAAAGGCTTGAAGAAGGTAGAGGCAGGAGCTGTTTCATGTTGCTGTTGAGGGGATGAAAGAGGCCTATAGTTCGGCGCGATGTCCCTCAAGGCCATGTAGGAGGTTATTTGGTTGGCCAATACTTGTTGGAAGGAGTTGTCACCATGCTGTTCAAAATGCTTGTGCTTTACAATGAGGACAGTTGGGCGAGCTGCTTCTTTGTTATCTGCCACAAGCGGGTACTGCGCGAGAGTACTCTAAGAGTAAGAATACAGCGTGAGCGTTGGCATAGAAGGAGTGAAAATAAAACGGGCGAGTTCTACATCTATACCATTGCATCTAACTTACATGTGCCTACTCCCACAAAAACTACGCGAGAACCATTCAAAAGGTGAGCGAACTGCAATGTTCAACATTATAACGAGCCTACCAATAGAAAGTGGTTTGTTGGAAGCTAATACGATGTGCTTCGCTGTGCGCTGCCTCTCTTGCTCTGTGGGTTGGCCCCACGTTACAATAACCAGGACATGATAGGCTTGTATTCCTTCTTGCTGTTCTTTGATTGAATGTTTTACTTGTTCCACTACTGTTGCAATAGCCTTCAATGATCATAAACAGAAAAAACTGGTGTGTTAGAAATTATCGAGCTAAAAAAAGGTTATTGAGTTAAAGAAGGCTGTACGCTTGATAGTGGTGCATGATTCGAGAACCTCAGCTCTTGTAGCGCTTTTGCATATGTATCAGAGAGGCGGTGACAATCAACAAGCGGCTGTTTGTGAGACAAATAATGCAAAAATGAAATAAATAAATGTTGTTTGTACTTTGAGAACCACGAAGTTTGGCTGCGTACCTTGTCTTCACACCAGTTAAGTGCAAAGCATGGAGATTGGGGCTTGTTCTTGGAGTGCTTTGGTTTTCCTCCAATACAAAACGCCTAGTTCAAAAGAATAAGATATGAATGAACTGTACCAAAGTCATGAAATGGAGGGATTTTTACAGCAACCGATGTCTCTCGAAAGAGGTCGCAGAGAGCATAAACGATGCTGCTCAGAGGCGCCTCAAAGTATCTTCTGTGCCGCTATGTAATGGTAGATTCTTGTGAGACAACTTTAAATCGTCCTTGTGAAAAAACGGAGAGAAGACCTCTTTTCGTAAGTGATAGGGATCATCCGGTGGAAGAGCAGGATCTTTTGTCCAATCAACAGCTACATGCAAGTGAACCTTGCAACCTCCGTTGAGGTATGCAAGCAGATTGAACCTGTTGCGCCCAAAGAACGGATTCATGACAAACTTTTCTCTTCCTTCGCTATGAACCTTCAGGACCTGCAATATCCCTGTTTAAACGGTGAGAAAATTACAAAGCGAGAGAGAGAGAGAGAGAGAGAGAGAGAGAGAGAGAGAGAGAGAGAGAGAGAGAGCGAATGGAAAGAGTAGAGAACAGAGAAAGAACCAGAGTGGGTGTAGTTATACTTCAGCTTCTTTCGTTGCTTTTGGTTGATGAGTTGAAACTCTTGCCTTTCGTTCAAGAGCTCTGCTGCTGAGGTGTTGACACTACCAATGAACTTGTCGGTGCTTAAAAGAGTAACGTCAGCAAACTTTTTTCAAAGTACGAGCACTAAGCAGTCACTAACCCAATATTCTGGTCCCACACTTCAATAATGATAGGACGATGTGGATCACCACCATGGAGAAGGGTTTCAGCGATACATTCTGCTTGCCATTGCGAGCTCAACGTGCTACGCTTCTTCTTTGAACGAAAGACAATTATTTCTCCAACTTCTCCCACCATCTTTTTGATGATGTAGTAAGGGTCTGTTTTTTCATACCAAGCAGGCATGTTAGTTCGAGAGAACGAGAAGAAGGAGTAGAAGAACGTGAACGAACCAGGTCTTCTAACAATGCCTTTCTTTTTAAGATCCTTGACAGCAAACTGCCATGTGAAGTAACGCTCCATGATGGCCACCTTCTTTTCATTGGTCTGAAGTTGTTGGAATGGATTTCGAATAAACTCTTTCATTGGAGCAAGACATTCACAGTAGACTCGCAACACTCCCTCTTTTCTTGTGTTCTCAGAACTTTTTTCACTCGGTTAGCTGATGAGCTTGAAGATCAGAAGATGAGATACTGCCTACCAAAGCGGGAACTTTTGAATAGGAGCCGGCATTTTGCCTTTCTCGCTCAAAGGGAACACCTAAGAAATCTGCTGTTAGCCATTGACGGCAACAAGGCAACCACCACCGCACAACTTACTGCTGAGGCGAGGAGACCCTGTCCTCCTGCGCCAGTTCCATCTGCAGCATCATAAAAGTACAAGTCACATCGAAAATAGGCTTGCTTATCTGGAAACCATTCCCCAACAAAGCTCTTTGCAAAGACCACTTGGCTCGCCGTACGACTATAGGTTTCGTTCGTATGAGAGTCCTCTTAAAATAAAAGCTTCTCACGAACCGTTTTTCTGATCGTCCAACCTTTTCCCATTTGGACTTCTTAGCTCGTCTATATAATATACAATGAAGTTCTTTGGAAAATAACACGCATAAGCTGAAAGTCAAACCACAAAGAGCAGAAAGGCTTATTTTTCTTCAACGTACTGGCAGTAGAAGATAGACGACAGCCGCTGTTTGAAACGCAAAGAAAAAAAGGTGAGGAACTTGATGCTTGCCCAAGAAAAACTACCGTTTTAACGGTACTGCTACCAACCCAACAGCAAGGTTCAAGTAAACCGCGCGACGTTGCAGGAAGCGTTCCACTTCCTCGGGTGGAAAAGGAGCATACTTGCCTTGCGCCGCTCCTTCCATCTTTTCCCTTGCCTTGCGCCGTTTCTTTCCAGCCAAATTATTATTATAAACAAAGAAACAGTAACAACCAATGGAGAAAGAAGGATTGGCGAAACAGGAGTGGATCGCCAAGGCGGTCACCGATTTGGGGCCAAGGGCGGAAACTTCAACCACGAAGCGCTGGCGTTCAAGTACCTGCCGGGCAAGGGTTGTTCACTGATCGCCAAACGGCCCATCAAGAAGGGGACACGCGGCTTGCCCACCAGGCAGGACGAGAGTTTGCTCGCTGTGCCTCACTCGTTTTCGCTGTCGTTGGCAAATAGCAGCACCAGCGTGCGCAACAAGGTCATGGAGTTCCATGAGCAGGGACCAGCAGCTGAGGGACCTATGGAGCACTCCAGAGGCCAACCTGGTCCCGCGCCCAGAGGAGGTGTACGTGTTGATGAATGCCTTGGCCACACCAGAAGGCATCTGGGGCAAGGACTACCTGCCTTCTTACGAGGAAATGAGGCAGGAGGGCCACTCCTTCTTCTGGACAAAGAGGTGACGCAGGACGGCCTCAATTGAGACGGTGAAAGAAGAGAGAAGAGGCCACAGTTTGCCTAGTGGTGTTCCACAACCTTGTTTTCACGAAGTTCGTGCTTCCTTTTTCTCTGGCAAACTAGAGCATTAACCACGAGGTGCACAGCGACTCTTTTCTTCAGGAATTTTGTCACTGGCACAAGCACAGCGTTACAGACAGACAGACAGACAGACAAACAGACCACGTTTTCTGAAAGTGATATGAAAAAAAATAACTTGAGAGTGTCAATTGGTCGTCATGGATTGAAGATAAGAATAGATAGGAGAGGGATCGGAGATGGGAGAAGCAACAGCAATGTAGGAGTCTGGTCGCACAAGGACAAGCTGCTGTGAGTAAATGCTATCCAAAGGGGTCCAATAACCATTGCTTGTCTGGTGGTCTTGTACTCGCATTATTTGCACATAGGGCGGAATAGAGAAGTTCATTTCGAACTCTCCAAAGATAAACAGGGTGAAAAACCTGTAGTCCAAGTGAGAATACACACGACTCTCCTTTTCTCCTTCAATCACGAGAAAGTCGTGTAACCTCTTTCCGTTCATAGGTTCGTCAGGAGAACCGTAGCCAATGCCCATTCCAGTGATGTTCCCTGCTTTCTTCTCGATGAGCCTGACATAGTTCTCTGCATGTGAACGCTCTCCAGTCTGTGCATACTTGGTTGTGCGTACAAGCGCTCCGGAGGTCTCTATGACGCTCTTGGCAACGGGCTTGCGCTCTTCCTCGTAGCTCTTCAGCAACCAGAGAGGAGCAGAATGGTGCAAAACAAAGTGGAGTTTCCACATGAGATTGAAGGCATCTGCCAGGCCTGTGTTGAGACCTTGCCCTCCGTTCACCGAGTGGATGTGAGAGGCATCCCCGGCGAGGATGATTTTATCTTTGAATATGAAGTTCTCGGCAAGCGACTCCTTGACAGAGAACTGCGAAAACCAAGCAACTTCTTTGAAGCTCAGTCGATATGGATGGAGTGCGCGGTTGATCTTTTCAAGGACTTCTTCGAAGGTAAACTCCTTTCTGTCCATTCGAATGTAGAAGCGGTCGATGTTTTGCTCTCGAGGGATCCAGGCCACATCTGAAGTGTCTGATTGGAAGACGATAATTTCTGGAACTTTCTCAAAGTCTGTGTCCAGCACTCCGTCCACAACTGCCCACACGATCTCGGGTCGAGTGATTTCGAAGGGGATGTTGAAGTGGCTGCGAACAAAAGACCGCGAACCGTCTGCACCAATGACAAAACGCGAGTGGATGACTTCTCCTGTCATGAGAGTGGTCATACAGCCATCTTCTTTGACCTCGATGTTGGTGATGGTTGTGTTGCGCCTCACAGGTTTCTTCACTTCGGACAGCTTTCGGTCCAACAACTGCTCCACGAAGGCTTGGCCAAGCATGAGAAAGTGCTTATGAAAGCAGCCCTCCAGCGCTTCCCACCAAGTCGATTGGCGAGAGAGAAACTTTCCATCGCAGAAGACAGAGCTTGTGTTGCAAGGTTTGCCCAGGGGAAAGAGGTCCTGGAAGAGTTTGACGACCTCGAGGAGCTGAAGGGTCCGAGCGTTGAGGGCATCCGCTCGACCCACTTGGAGCGGCTGGGAAGACTTGTCGACGATGACCACGCGCAGGTCGCAGAGGTGTCCGAGATAGGCGCACAAAAGTCCAACAGGACCAGCTCCAACAATCACCAGGTCTGTCTCCTCCATACTACCAACTTTCTGGTTGGATCTGGTTTCTTCCTTAGGAATGAAGAACTTTGCGTAACGTCGGCGATGCGAATTTTCAATTGAAGAATTTTTGTCGACCACCGGGGGGAAAAATCTGAAAATATAATTACCATAAAATAAAATATTTCCCTTTTAAGTAAGTAATATATATTTTAAGTAATCTCCGTTCCGTTACTCTTTAGTAATAATTTTGGGCGGCTGCTGCAGCAGGAAAGAACCTTCCGACCCACTTTCTGTTTGGAAAAAGCCTTTAACCTTTAACCTTTAACCTTTGGTTTTACTCATCCATAAAGCCAGTTCATTCCTCTTTCCGTATCTCATGTCCTTCCCAACACACTCTAAAAAATGTCCCTGCTTCAAAGAGTTGTCAATGTGATCGAGCAGTTCATGCTTCACCGAGAGACTGGAGACCTCTTCGGGCCCAAAGGTCGAGCGGAACTGCTCCCACGCGTCAGAGCTTTTCTGGAAAAGAATGCTCCCATCGAGTTCGTCATGCCCGCTTTCCCCTTCAAGTCTCCCTCAAAGAAAAAGGTTTTGGGCATCCTGCCCGACTTTGGAGAGTACTACGCCCTCTTCGTTCTCAACGCTCTCTGCGACACCATCAAGTCGGTCTACGAGCCTGGAGCTTTCCTGACCATAGTGAGTGACGGCTTCATCTACCATGATCTTGTTGGGGTGAGCCTTGAGGACTTTCGTGCGTACTCAAAAGAGATTCGCAGCATGGGCAGCGAGTTCCACAACTTGCGCTTCAGCTGCCTCAAGGATTTGCTCTCTGAAGCCGAGTTCGCTTCCTGGACCGCCGACCAACAAGCCTTTCTAGACCAGCAGAACGAGGGCTTTGACCTCGACGCAGAGCTGGAAACAAACGATAATTTGCTCCAGGTCTACCGCGGCTACTTGATCTTCATGAGGTACGACCTCGAGCCCCAGTTCGAGCAATCCAGCCTCTCCAACTCGCAAAAGAAGAAGAGGATCAGAGACATAGCAAGACAGCTGATCTGCCGCGGCAACGTGTTTTCCGAGCTGGTCCGTCGCCGCTATCCTGATCACGTACGCTTGTCGATCCACTGCCATGACAATCGTGGGCCGAAGTACGCTATCAGCATTGCTCCCTCGAAGTTCAGGACGCCTTGGCACAACTGCACCCTCCTCACGAAAGAAGGAAAGCTCGAAACGCTCAAAGTCCACGAGGTGAAAGAGAACTCGCGAGTGGTCATGAGGAACGGTCGACCCTGGATGATGGTGGAGGACGACCCTGACTTGGTCTTCAAAGGCTACGACCTCACCTTCGAGCCCATCCTTCCCTTTGGCATCAAGCTGCAGTTCAACAACAACCCAAAGCTCGAAAATATTCCACAACAGCAGCTCCGCAAGCTGACTCTGAAGTTCGGCCTCGTTCTCATCCGCGGTGTAGAGAACATCGAATCTGCCGAACAATTTGACAAGAGTACGAGTGCCTTTGGTCAAGTTCAGAGCTGGTTCTTTGGGAATGTGCTGGTCCTCAAGTACAACCCGGCGATCGACATTAACAACGTCTTGTCCAAAGAGGCGATGCCTATGCACTTTGATGGTCTTTTCAAGCTGGACGAGAACGGCATGCCCCTTGCACCCCTCTTCCAATATTTCTTCTGTAAAGTTCCCTCTGGCACCACGCTTTTCACCGACACTCGGCTTTTCCTCGATCAATTCCGCCCGCTCGAGCACCGGAAGTGGAAGTGCTTCACTCCCAAGAACGCCAGCTTTGGCGGCAAGCCTCTCGAGCTCGACATCTTTCAGAAGCATCCCGAGACCCACTGGCAAGTTCTTCGCTACCACGAGCCGTGGGAGCAAGAGAAAACGCAGTTCAACCCTACTCACGTCGAAATCCTTGCTCCAGAAGGCGAGAGTTGGAATCAGCGTTTGACCGACTGCATGTACAACCGTCGCTTCTGCCTTTTTCACGACTGGCAGCAGGGTGACGTCGTGATTGCTGACAACTATAGCCTTTTGCACTCGAGATTGGCTTTTGCTGACAGCGCCCGCGAGCTCTGGCGCATACACTTTAACTAGTTAGTTAACACACTGGCAAAGGAGCGCCGATCTAGAGATGGTTGCTGCTCGGCTAGGAATGGGGTGGCTCTGCTACAGATGGCTCGAGCTCCTCCGCCAGGGTTGACAGAAGTGGGTCGAGTTGGCAGGCCGTGCGATACAGGCAGGCGAAAGTCCCAAGAGGCTGTGAGTTACAGCCAACGTTTTTGCCGCGGTGGCCGTTCGCCCATTATTTATTTATTTATTTCTCTTTCTCTCTCTCTCTCTCTCTCTCTCTCTCTCTCTCTCGGGTCGAACTTGTTTTCTTGTTACAATAGATATGTATTAAGGTTGATTGGGTTTCTTCTGGTGAATGCCTTTGTTTTGTCCAAGATGTCCGTCCATCCGCCGGGGTACACGGGCCTCTGTGTAGGGAAGCTTCTTACTAAAGAAGGTCTATTTGTTTAAAAGCTTCCTTACGCCCCTGTTCCAGAATCCTCCGATCCTCTTTCGTTACCCTCAACCAATTTTACTGATAAAAGAAGCGCCGTCCTGGCAAGGCGAAACGGGAGCAAAAAAAACAAACAAACAAACAAACAAACAAACAAACCCTGCTTTGTTTCTCTTTGTCCAGGTCTTGCCGATAGTGCCTTCCTCCTAAAAAAAAACAAGAACGGAATGGACTCTAGAAAGTTAGTCACGAGGGAACATCCTTCTATAATAGAGGACGGACTGAAGCAGCCTCTGCTCGCTAAAGATCCCCCTTCGCCATGGGAAACCAACTATCAAAGCTTCAGCAACAACGCATTCATCCCCAAAGACGAAAACGATATGCCTTTGGTCTGCAGCCCAACCGAGATACCTGAGATCCCTCCCGAAGATCCCAAGAAGAAGAAGAAAGGCTTCATTATCACTTCTTGGAGTCGCCAAGAGTTCTTCATGGTTGTTCTTCTCGCTATTGCTTTCGGCTTTGCTCGTACTGCCGTGTTCATTCAGCTGCGAGTGACTCCTGATCTGGCCAATTCTCTCTCTGTCACCAAATCGGAGGTCAACTCAGCTCCTCTCGGCTGTTTCTTCTTTGGAGGTACTTTTGCGGTTTGCACTCCTTTCCTCTTCCCCTCATTTTACCCCTTCTCTTCCTCCAACTTAATCATTTTGCCTTTCCCGACCGACTCTAGGCGCCAATAGCGTCGAAGCTGATGGTGAGAGTTGGTCGTCAAAAAGGTTTCATGATCGGTGGCGCCTTAGGTCTTTTCGGTTCCGCGGTGGCGATCATGTCAACTTATCTCCATCATCGTGTTGCAGCACAAGAGTCAGACGTTTCTTTCGGATTTTCCTTTGCCATGCTCTGCGTTGGAAGTCTTTTTCTCGGCATGGCGAGTGGCTTTAGTAATCTTATTCGTTTTTGTGCTGCTGAAGTCGTTCCGGATCGAAAAAGTCTGGCCATTGCTTTTGTTCTCTTTGGTGAGTCTGATATTTCTCACGACTCTCTCTCTCTCTCTGTCTCTCTCTCTGTCTCTCTCTCTCTGCCGTCCTTTCCAAGCGGCACAACAACAACTAACAGACAAGGTTGGGTGCAGGAGCTGACGTGGCATCGCTCTCGGGTCCACCGCTTGCAGACTGGACAAAGGACCTGCTGTGGAAGTATGGAGCTTGTTACATTTCTCTTGTCTTCCTGTTCATCAGCTGCATCGTGACGCTTTGGTTCATCCCGATGCCGCCAGCGACAAAGCTCGAACTGGCTCAGATGGCGCCGCCTCGACCGATCTCGAAGCTTCTTCAGGTTCCGAGGCTCGTTCTCGCTTTCATCACTGCGACTGTCAGCTTCGGGTGAGCCAACCACCCTTTTTTTTTTTGGTGCTTGTTGTTCGTTTTCCTCCTCTTTCGTGTTTTATTGTTCTTTCTTCTCTTTGCTTCTTTCTTTCTTTCCTTTTCTTTTCTGTTCTTCCTCACCAAGTGAATGCAGAATGATGGCTTTATTGATGGTGTCGGTAACTTTGGATATGCTACCGAAAGTCGACTCGGGGGAATTCAAGGAGCGGTCGATTAGCGAAGTTCTTCAAGTCCACAGCGTGGGCATGTTTACCCCAGGTCTCTTTGTAGGCTTCTTAATCCAGTGGTACGGCTGCATCAGTGTAGACGCTGTGGGCCTTCTCTTCATCATCCTTTCCAATATCATCATGGCTATCAGAGTAGAATACTGGACCTACATGGTCGGAATGAGTCTTTGCGGTGTTGGGTGGAACTTGTCTTATGTCAGCAGTACTGCTCTTCTCACTCAGCAGTATTCGGTACGATTGCTGTTTCTTCCGTTTCTTCTCTTTTGGTTTTCTTCGTTCTGATCATTTTTTCTTAGCCTTCTGAGAAAGCGACCACGCAAGGAATGAACGATTTCGTTATGTCCTTTATTGTGTCATCGCTTAGTCTTTCTGCAGAGGCTCTTCGGCAAAGTTTGGGTTGGAGACATCTCAATCTTCTTTCACTCGGTTTTTGTGCTTTCGCCTTGTTAGCCATCATCTTTGTCAAGTGTAGAGAATGGATCAAAAATGGGTCGAAAAGTTTTTAAGTTGGAAGTTTTTATTTGTGAAGAAGAGAGAGAGAGAGAGAGAGAGAGAGAGAGAGAGAGAGAGAGAGAGAGACAGAGAGACAGAGAGACAGAGAGTAGCGAAACATACAAAAACAAAGTTGGCAACAACAAAAATGAGGAGAAAGAGAAAGAGAAAGAGAAAAGAAAAGAGAAAGGAGGAGAAGGAGAAGGAGAAGGAGAAACAAGAACAGGACAGAAGGACGTACTCGACCATGGGCATTCCCTTAACTCCCGTCAGGGTTACAATGTCACGTACTCCAGCCCGCAAGACCGGCCAGATCTCATCAAAGTTTACCTGTTGGGGACTTTGCAGATACATATCAATACCGTGAACAAAAATGTATTTGTTGAAATAGCCATGGTGCTTGGTGTTGCCGCAAAGTAGATCAACCTACAAGCTCTCCAGCACCAACCACGCTAGTGAAAAAAAAAAACACACACACAAACACACAAACAAACAAACAAACAAACAAACAAACAAACAAACAAACAAACAAACAAACAAACAAACAAACAAACAAACAAACAAACAAACAAACAAACAAACAAACAAACAAACAAACAAACAAACAAACAAACAAACAAACAAACAAACAAACAAACAAACAAACAAACAAACAAACAAACAAACAAACAAACAAACAAACAAACAAACAAACAAACAAACAAACAAACAAACAAACAAACAAACAAACAAACAAACAAACAAACAAACAAACAAACAAACAAACAAACAAACAAACAAACAAACAAATGGTAGCGGACTGGAATGCTGATTATGATTCCCTTACCTCAAGCTTCCTCTGTGCATTTTGTTAGCGCTCCTTCTCTTCACCTCTACAAAGAGACAGAAAAAGTGAGTGAGAAAGTCAATCCAATCTGTAGTAGTAGTGGTGTAGTAGTAGTGGCGGAAAGCTTTGTAAAAAAGTCAACCTTCTTTGCCTCCTCCTTGGCGCCCTTCAAGTTCACCGCAAGCAACACCAAGCCTTGGTTGTTATTTTTCTCGGCAAAAAAATATTTTTTGCGGACGGTCTTTTTTTTCTCGCCTGGAGAAGCCTTGGATGAACCGAAATGCACGACAACCAAGGGGACACGCAATCCGTTTCATGATCATCTGCTTCAAATGTAGCCGACGTGGAAGCATAACAACAATCATCCATTGCATTGGCCAAGCAACGGGTGGAGGCACTGGCCGGCGTGGAGGTTGTTTTGCGGCATGCTCTCCTGGAAGAAGACCCCAGCCTTCGCAAAGAACTCGTACAGTGGCTCGCCGCTTCCTTTTCCGTGCTAGATGAGGATGCTGGCCTACCAACAGACGACAAGGCTGATTGCATCCTTCGCTTCTTCGGACGGGAACCGCACGTGGAAGTTCCTCCAAAAAGAGAGACAGAGGGCGGCGTCACCTCCACCAAACACAATAACAGCAGCTTCTTTCTGCCAGGGGCTGGGTACTCCTAGCTACACCGAAGCCCTTCTGCGGCTTCTATGCCGCAACCGAGCCCCTCAAGTGGTGGAGGAACTGCTGGCCAGGCTTTGTCAGGGCTTTCTTCATGGGCCAGGACTACAACGGAAGAGCAAGCAAACTACGACGACGAAGCAGCACTACCTCATCATCATCAACAATAAGAAGGAATGAGTATGATGACGAGGAGAAGGAGGAGGAGGAAGAGGAGCGGAAAAGAAGCAAGTGCGAACAACGGATACGTGCTTGGTTCGACCACATGGTGGCCCGCAGTGGAGACAGGCCGGCCAAGGGAAGGCAAGCCTTGGAGCAGTATTGCCTGCTCCATCGTGGTTCCTTGAGGCAAGCTCTTGTGTGGAAGCATGGACAATCCTCCGTATCGCCAATCGTGGCAGCTCATGTTCGCTCCAAATTCTCACGTCTGGACGTAGTGGCCACCATCCACAATTTCCTTCTTGGAGAAACGACTGCCAAGCCCGGTGCTCAAAGGAATGGTGGCCAAAGAGTATGGTTACACCTGTCCGGAACGTTGTTGCGAGAACTGCGGGTTGGCTTGGGGGCTTAGCACTTGCGGGCGATGCAGGTCTGTATCGTACTGCGGCCGCGCTTGTCAAAGATCCCATTGGCCTGCTCATAAACTCCTGTGCGACCTAAAGACCCCTGATTCATCCTGAAGGAGCAGCAGCAGAAACAGAAGAAGAAGAAGAAGAAGAAGAAGAAGAAGAAGAAGAAGAAGAAGAACAAGAAGAACAAGAAGAAGAAGAAGAAGAAGAAGAACAAGAACAAGAAGAAGAAGAAGAAGAAGAAGAAGAACAAGAACAAGAACAAGAACACATCACCGTTTGTAAGTAATGTAAAAACACGCTACCCTTTTACAATTCCTTTTCTTTGTGATCACCCTCTGTTTTCTCCCCTGCATTCTTCATCCTTGCCTCTCCTTGCTCTGTTGCTGTTCAACAAACAGCAAAGTGCGCGTCTTCTTCACTGTGAGAGCGATGGCCACAACCCGCTCCGTTTCCTCCGTTTCCATAAGCTGGGTTTCCAACTGCTGCAACAGCTGGTGGATGGATTCGATGGCTTTGTCCACCATAACTTTGGCCTGTTGCACCTTTCTCCGCTCTTCGTCTCCTCCACTTGCTCCATCTCCTCCTTCCATCTCACTTCTTCCTGCTGCTGAAGTCGTGGAAACAGTGGCAGGAGGTGTCGGCGGATTGAACGCAGATGCCTCTTCTTGCAGGACCGGGGTGACCCAATCTTTGTTGTTGGTGGGAGGGGCAGGGGGTATCGGAAGAGGAGGCAGAGGAGGAAGCTCGCCCAACGCATTCTGTTCAGCATCTCCGTCTTCCGCCCCGCCACCAGCCAAGGCTCTGGCGTATTGGTCCTCTACCTCTTCTTCCGTTGCATTCATGATGCTCTCATCCAGGATGATCGGTTGATACACTTTCTTTCTCTGCAATGATGAACACTCATTGAGGACCCCAGAGAACGAATGAAAGAAAGACAAAGCACCATACCGGAAAAAGAACTTCCAAGTCAGACTCGAGCAATTGTTGCACCACGGAGAGAATCTTGGGGGAATGAGCCATAGTCTCCAAAGTTTCAACCTCTGGCCGCAGAAAGATAGGAGCAAAGTGTCGAGCAAGCGTTTCGGCGGAGCATCCATTGGAGGCACTCCCCTGCAATGCCCTCAGGAGAAAGCGGAGGAGGACCTCCAAGAACTTTTTGGAGAGAGGAGGAAGCTCCTCCACGACTTGACTGAAGTGTAGATCTCTGTGGGACTTGACTTCTATGTCTGAACTGTTGTGTTAACGAAAGCAAGAAGAACGGGAGAAGCGAGGAGAGACGAAAGGCAAGTCCGCACCGCAGCCATCTAAAAAACTATTGTAGAGACGAAAGGAGAGAAGCGGTTGCGGTAGCTCCCGCAAATAAATCTTGAGGAGCGCCAACAACAGACATGGATCAGTCACCTCTTCCCACCGAAAGGCTTCACCTTACGTTATCAAAATAGCGACATCAGAAGAAAAGGGAAGGGAGTGAGAAAGGAGCTGACTGGAAACCTTTGTCCAAGATATACTTGAGGTCTCGCAAATCTTTCATGTTTGCTTTGCCGGGCACAAAGAGTCCAGCGCTTGTGACTTGGAAAAAAGAGTTAGAACGAACGGGTAACGGCGAGGGATGAGTTCTCAAAGGACGGGTCACAAGTACGGTGTGGGTGTAGTTTGGAAAGTATTTGCGAGACCACGGATGGAATGCCCTTGCCTTCCTCATCTCGCTGGGATTGCGGGAGGCATTCGGCAGCTACCCCAAAGAGCTTGCCTTTGTTCTCCATTTCTCTCATGGAACTGTTTTTTTTTTTGTTCCATTAATTAATAGCCCATAAACTGCCAAAATTTTCTCCCTCCCCCCAAAACGCAGGAACCGAGCTTCCCCGGTAGATTTTGGCGGAGAGCCTTCATGGTGGCGAGACGATAGAGGGCAATCCAAGTCTGTTGACCGCAACCGCGCCTAATTATCGCGAAAATTATTCAGGTGGGGTTAAGAAAAGAAAAGAACAGCCAAGCAAGCAAGCAAGCAAGCAAGCAAGCAAGCAAGCAAGGAAGAAGAACAAGGTAGAAAAAAAAAAGGGCGTGGAACGCCCCCCCCCCCCTCCCTTACGCTACCGCCCATCAAAAAAGACAAGGGGAGGTGGGGAACACTCAACTTCTGCGAATACTGTTGTCGTCTTTCCTTAGGCACGACAAATCAAAAGAGGCTTGCGACAAAAAAAAAATTCTAGAAAAGAGAGAGAGAGAAACGAGATTCGGCTGCCGCCTTCGACCGGTTGATTTGCTGGCAATCTTTAAAGGATGCTATCCGGAGGGAGAACCCGCCAGGACGAAGAAGGAAGTGTTTCACAATTGGAAGGAGGCAGCGCGGCTGAAGGCCACGAAACACGACTCAGACGACGGCCCCAAGCGCCCCCTCCTGCTCCTCCTTCTGCGTTTGCTCCTCCTCCTTCCTCTTCTCTGAGCTCAACGGACAGAAGGATGGAACTTCGCCGCGCTCTTTCCAGCCTAGAAGTGACGGCGGCCGCTCCTTCCGCCTCTACTGGCGGTTGGACTAACGCCTCACGACTGCAACACCAACCTCAAGAGGGAGTGGAGGCAGCACAGAGGGAGCATGCTCTCGACCTGCCTCCTACTCAACCGCTGCCATCGTACAGTCGCCCACAAAGAGCGACCCATAAAAAGGTTTCGCAGTCAACGCGAGGCTTCTCTTCCGTCCGTCTTGATGAATATTCTTCTACTTCGCAAGCTACCACCAGCACCAGTTCTGGCTTTACGCCTCCTCCTCTTCGTTACTCAACGTCAACGTTGGTTTCACCGCGGTGGAGGCCAGATAAAGAAGTCAAAGAGTGTCAGTCTTGCGGTGTTAAATTTGGAGTCCGAAAACGAAAGGTTCTTCTCTCTCTGCTCTCTGCTTTCTGCTTTCTGCTCTCTCCTCTCCTCTTCTCTCTGCGTACTCATTTGCGTGTTGATGTTAAAATTATTCTCTTTAGCACCACTGTCGTGTTTGTGGAGGTACTTCTTTTCCATCCTCTCCCTTCCGTTATTATTATTATTCTTTCCTCTTTGAGGCCGTTTTCTATTTAGTTACTTATATATGTGTATACTCAAGATATATTCTGCGAGGAGTGTAGCTGCTATTCTCTCCCATTGGGTGGCCAGAGAAAATCGACCCAAGCTGTTCGTGCATGTAGGGTTTGTTATAACATAGCAATGGGGAGCGACCAGCCGCTCGAAGTTGGGCAACAAAGAAAAAAGGCGGTGATGCCCTCTTCTGACAATCTCACCACTGATGACGAAAGCAACAACAACGGAGTTACTACCACCACCGCTAACAGCAACAACTATTCCGCAAGCGCCTCAGAAACAAGCCACGTCGACTCTCCCAGAACGGCGAAACTCAAAGAAATGGCAGCCCAGCGCAAACGGTTGAAGCACGTGCCTCCTCCTGAAGAGGCATTAAAGACGAAAGAGGTTCCTCAAGAAATCCCAGAATGGGCTCTGCGAAGGATGAAAGAGTTGGAAGCCAAGGCACAGGAGGAGGCCGAGAAAAAGAAGGGCGATTCGGAGCAGATGAAAAAAAGGAGCGCTCGTAGGCAAGTGGCTGCAGAGATTCTCAACACAGAGAGGACGTATGTCGCCAACATGCGATGCGTCGTAGAAAACCTCGTCAATCCCCTCAAGTATGGAGAGGGTCGTGGCATCTTGACGGAGGAACAGATCGAAGGCGTGTTTCTTAACATCGAGCAATTGTTGGAGCATCACACCGGCTTTCTCTCACTTTTGGAGCAACGCATCACTAATTGGACTGATCAGTCTACCGTCGCTGACATTTTTCTGGACTACGTAACGTTTATTTGTTTATTTGTTTATTTGTTTATTTGTTTTATTACTTTGTTTTTTTTTTTAATGCAATCGCACATCTTAACCTTCTTTTTTTTTCCGACAACAACAGTCAGACTTCTTGATGGATTATGAAGGCTACCTTAAAGACTTTCCCTCAAGTCAGGTTATGACGCTCTTTCTTACAGGCAACAATGCCGCTTTCCGAGAAACAAAACAGGTACGCATCCCTCTACTTCGTATGTAAGGAGAAGCGTTCTAATCTACATGGTGTTGCTTAGCAATTTGAGGCCGGTCAATTAGTGGCGTCAGGATTGCCTTTGGAAGCTTTTCTCATCCAACCCGTTCAGCGTTTACCAAGATATCTGCTTTTGCTCAAAGTACTGCTTTCCCTCTATGTGTCTCCCTCTTCTTTTTCTGTCTTTGTCGTTCTCTTCTCTTCTCTCATTCCTTTTTTTTTAAAAAATTGTTGGTTGATCGAGTTTTTCCTTGTAAAATGTAAATAGGAAATGTGCCGCTATTCGGAAGATGAGCAGGACTTGAAGGAAACAAAAAATGCTCATAAGAAGCTCAAAGGCATGCTTGCTGAGCTCAACAGTGGTATTGATAAGGATGGCTCCAACATAAAAAAACTATTATCCGTTGAGGAAAGTTTAAGCGACTATCTACCTTGTGTACGCTCTTTCACATCCATTCTCATCAAAATCAAATTGTCTCACGATAACCTTTTGTCTCTCTCTCTCTCTCTCTCGTTTAGTCGTTATATCATCCACAACGCAGATTTATAAGAGAAGCCACGATGGGATGGCAGCTGCATCTACCAGAGATCGATGACCTGCAAAAGGATGAAAACCCGATTGGAAGCATTGTCATAGATGGCTTTAGGTCCGCGCAGAAGCACACATTTTTCCTCTTTGACGATCTGTTGGTTTGCTGCAGCGGCATTCCCATCGACACCTTTGAAAACCAACAAGCAGAACGAGAGAAACGACTGCAACAACAGAAACTAGCCAACGAACGAGAGAAAGAAAAAGAGAAGGCAGAAAAAAATGCAGAGAAACCGAATAGCAACAGCGGCAAAGAAATGCTGGAGGTCACAGCTCAAAAGAATGCCGCGACAACGGCAACAACAGCGACCACAACTACGAGCAGCTCGGACATTAATGCAGGCACTTCTGCCTCTTCCGAAGCAAACGACTCTACCAGTGATACGTCAGAGGGAGGTGGTGGTAGCAGTGCTGAACAAACAGTAGTGTCATCTACGATGGGCAGTGGCGATGAAACAATGAGCAGCAACAGGAAACGGCCAGCAGCAGGAAAGGTGCCAAGGCTGGGGGATAGTTCTGCTGATCTGCATGACCTTGTTGTCCCATTCGCTGTTGTTTTGCCTCTTCCGGAGGTTCTTGCTGTTAATGATGGCACAGGCAAAATACAGTCGTTGCAACAACAACAGCAACAAGGCGCCTCTTCCGCTTCAACTGCGACTCCTTCCTCTCTTCCTTCTTATGCTTCTTCTTCATCTCTGAACCCTTCAGAAACCTCCATCGAACAACAAAGTTATGAACAAGTGGAATCCTCTGTGGCAACTTCTTTAATAAGCCCGCGTCTTCGTCGAGATTCACTCACTTCCGCTTCTTCTTCAGCTACACGACCTCTCTCAGTGCTGTTGCGAGAAGGATTGAGCATAGACGTGGACGTGGATGACCGGCGGCGAAGCGTTATGATCTCTTCTTCTCCCGACACGCTCCATCACCAGTTTTCAAGCGTCTCTGTCAACAACCAGAACCACAACCACAACGAGTACCAACATAGTCCTTCCAATCTATCCCATTCCACTAGCGGTCCTCTCCCTTCCTCACCTGAAGCTACCACCTCTCCCTTATCCGCCTCTTCCTCTGGCCCTCTTCCTCCAACATCTTCATTAGCAACGGCAACAGTAACAGCAAAAGAAGGGGACCTCTCCTCCTCCAATTCTCCTCCTTCTTCCAGTGTACCACGTGCTGTGCCACAATCAGTGTCGCGGACGGCTTCAGCCGATAACTTTGCTTCATCTTCTTCTGCATCATTCTCACCAAACCCTGGAATTCCTGCCAAAGGTGCTGCATCAGTGGTCAGCAGCGGCTTTACCTTGACCTTCCACCTCCAAACCAAGGATGCGTGTTGGAATCTCATTGCGCCATCACCGGAGGAGAAGGAGGCATGGTTGCAGGATCTCAACCGATTGCTTCAGAGACAGCAACAAGAGAAGGAGCCTCTTCTTGACTGAATTCTTGGGCGTCGGTCAAAGTGTGCGGAGTCTTTTCTTTTTTGTAATTTTTCGAGGTCAATTTTTGGACAAAAATTGTACAAGTTGTTCTGCAAAGCTGTGTTATAATGCCTCGCCATCCATCCAATCAACTATCAAATATTTCAAAAATTGAGATGGGCGAATCACCAAACAACAATACGACCCCTCCCCGAAGGTTTCCTAATACAAATGATTAGGGGCAACAAGCCTTGTTCCCCCAATAACATAAACTCAGGAAAAAAAAAAAAGGGTACCACGTACTCAGCCAGTGCTGCTGTTTTTGTATTCGTCAGTGGCACGACCGGACTTCAAGAGGGGACAGCTGGGATTGCTGGTGGTGGTAGTGATAGTTTGGGAGGGTTTTTCTCTCTCTCTCTCTCTCTCTCTCTCTCACTCTCACTGCAACCTCCAAAGGAGCTTTTGACCCAGCCAACCTTTGTCACTTTTAATTTTTGTTTTTTCCTCTATTATATTTTGGGTAGTATTACTTTTTTAAACTCGTTTGTGGTGGAGGGTAGAAGCTTAGAGAATGCAACGAAGAACCAACTCTCCATCCACTCGAGCCAGGGCCTCTCTTCCCTCTGCTCTTCCTCCGCTTACTTATGCCTCTCATTCTCCTCTCTCTGCTTCCACTTCTTCCGCCCCTTCCGTTTCTTTCGTGCCAAGCACCTCAGCTGCCTATTCTTGTTCTTCTTCTTCTTCTTCTTCTTCTGCCCCTTCTTCTTCTTCTTCTTCTTCTGCCCTGGAAAGCGAAGACCTCTTCAACTCGGTAGTAGAGATTTGCAAAGCCATCTTGGTGGACGCGACGGCTCTCGTCGAGGAGCTCAACCGGAAAGGGCAGGTGCCAGGATATATCCTCGACGCCCCGGCTCTCTTTGAGCGGGCGAAGAGGACCACCAAGGCTGCCTTGGCGTTGGTCAAAATCATCAATGCCCAGCAGCAAAAGACCAACGCGTTTGGCTCTGCCGCTGTGATTGGCTCTCATATGACGCTTCGCCGCAGCCGCACGCAGTCCATGAACTCTCTTTCTTCTAGTACGCCTGCTCCTCCTTTCTTGGTCAACATATGTTAAACGCTGACCTCGTTAACCCTTTGAAAGAATTGCAAGCCTCCGTTGCACAACTTATTCGTAAAACAACAGATTCTATCAAAGCTTCCGCTCCTGTCTCGGAATCAGGTACTTCTTGTTCTTGTTGTCGTTCTTGTTCTTCTTGTTCTTGTTCTTGTTCTTGTTCTTGTTCTTGTTCTTGTTCTTGTTCTTGTTCTTTTCTTTTCTTCTTCTTCTTCTTCTTCTTCTTCTTCTTCTTCTTCTTCTTCTTCTTCTTCTTCTTCTTCTTTTTCTTCTTCTTCTTCTTTATTATTATTGTTAGTCTTCTTCTTCTCTGATTTCTTTCCTGGGCAAAACCTTATGAATGTTGTGACTTCACAAAAGAGTTATCGCACATCATGCGTGTTGTTACGGAAACCATACGTGAGGTTCTACAAGAAGCTGTTAAATGGCGACAATTGGACGAGGAGCAACCAAAACCCGCACAGCCGCGAGATCTAAACGAACAAGTTCAGCAGATTGCTGGCAACTGCGTCTCCTCGGGTGAGAAACAACCCTCCTATTCTCTTTCTTCTCATTCTGACGTAGCTTGTTGAACACACAGTAAAAGCGTTAGTTCAAGCAGCAACGGGCATGAAGGGCGACGTAGCCTTCTCGCAAACAGCAAGAACCACGCTCAACCACTTAAATGCATTAGTAGAGATTACTAAAGAAGCAGGTCTTCAAGATGATGAGTATTTGCTCCGCGAAGTAACGTACGACTTGCTGGCGGCAGCCAAAGCTCGGTTTGAAGGGATGGATAGCAGCGGCAAGGATCTAGATCAAACGATAACTAACATTGTTGCGGCCATTCGGTCCTTACTCATTGCTGTTCCAGAGGTGATTGAGCGCAAGCAGAAAGCTGTTAACCCAAGAGCTTCCACCATTCTTGCCCAATCCCAAATCGAGCAACAGCAACAAGAAGACATTACAGGGTCAGATGAAGAACAACGTGGTACCATTTTCCAGCCGTTTTGCCTCTTGCTCTCTTTCTCTTTTCTTCTTACACACATTTCTCTGCCCATCCTTTCCTTTCTCTCTCGCTAACTCATGCTCGTTACCTAGCTAAGCGAGAACGAATGCGAGCGGCTTCAGTTAAAGAGATGATGGACTCTGAAACTGTGTATTATACGCAGCTGCGCACGTTGATGTTCTCGTTTGTGGATCCACTTGTGAATGGGGCTCACGAAGTTGTCAACGACAAGACTATCAGCTCTCTGTTCGATAGCCTCCAACGAATTACTCAACTCACAAAAGAAATATTGTACGTGCTTATGCTCTCTTTTTATCTTTCTTCTCTCTCTCTCTCTCTCTTTCTCTCATCTTCTCCTCAGTTTAAGGCACAATAACTACTGCATACACTAAAAAATTACAATTTTAAAAAAACAGGACAGAGTTAAAAAAAGTACTTGAAACTACAGGCAAAGTGGGCGAAGTGTTTGTTAAGCGGGCCGCACTCCTCAAAATGTACAGTTCCTTCATCAACACGTACGACGCAGCATCAGAAAAGTTGACGGAGGCGAGGCAGAAGAACTCAGAGCTAAATGAAACCATCCAAAAGTTTTGCTCCTCCAACGGAGTGGCAGATATATCGTTCTACCTCATCCTGCCCATCCAACGACTGCCTCGCTATGAGATGCTTATCTCCGGTATTCTCAAGTACACCGCTGAGAGCCATCCCGACATGGAGAACTTGCAGACAGCCTTCGAGATGGTCAAAGGGGTAAACAACCACATCAACGAGAAGAAGAGAGAGCAGGAGAACAGGGAGAAAATCTTTGCCATCCAAAACAGCCTCATTCTGCCTGCCGGAAAGGAAGACATTCAGCTCTACGTGAAAGGTCGTCTCTTCATTCGGGAAGGAGCCGTAGATGACTCAGCAAACCAGAGGAAACGGACCACCAACTATTACTTTATGTTCAACGACATTTTGGTTAAGACCGAATTAGACAAGAGGAAAAGTCGAAGGGCTTCTTCGCCTGGCTCCAGCACCAGCAGCGGAGGCTATCAAGGAAGAGTCTACCAATTCGTGGAGATTCTGCCTTTCTCTGGCATCTCTCTTCATGATGTACATTCAGAGGATGAGCTGTCTAACGTGTTTGCGATCAGCGTGGATGATGAGACCAGAAGGTTTTTGTTGGAGGTGCAAGGCAAGGCGGATAAGAGGAAGAGCAAGAGTCTGGATCCTAAGAAGGTGGAGAAGGAACGGATGAAGAATTGGAGGTTCTTCCACTGTATCTCTGCTAACGAGAAACAGGTAAGTGAAATACTGTCGCCCCAACATTCATATTGTGAGTTTACTCACTTTGGGTGATTTTTAATCCATCAGATTTGGATGAAGAGCATCGGAGACAGTATTAATGTCAACAAGCTTATGGCCAAGACCGAGAATGGCTCTGCAAGTTGAAACAGTTTCTTCCTTGTTTTGTTTTTTGTATTTGTTATTAATAGCAACAAACGAAAGGTTGAGACCTTGTGAACGTACAGCAGAGAGGAGATAAGAGAAGAGAACGACAAAGAAGAGAGAGAGAGAGAGAGAGAGAGAGAGAGAGAAAGAGAGAGAAGAAAGCTAAATGCTGTCTGTTATTTGGGGTTTTGAGGAGGAAGCATAGAATTGCTTCCGTAAACAGGGGGAGGCAAAAAGGAAGAAGAAGCAAAAAATGGAAGTTGTGCTCCTCCACCCGGCGGAGGAGCCAGTTGAGAAAATGGGGGAAGAGAGACTTGGCGCAAAGTGGGTACAGAGGAAGAAGAGGAAGGGTTGTGATTGCGAAGGAAAGGGTCAGGATTGGAGGTTGCTGAATGGGCAATTGGAGCAAGTGGACGAGAAAAGGAGGAAGAAGAGGTCGGAGGAGAGTTATCAATGTCGTGAAAGGCGGCGTATGCTAAAGCAGAAACCCCTGCCAATTGAGGAGGAGAGGAGAAAGAGGCCTCTGGCCGATAATAAGAAGGAGTGTTGGATGAAGTAGGAGAAAAGGAAGAAGGAGCAAAAGAGGTTGAGGCAGATGAAGAGGAAGAGGAGGTTGAGGAAGTAGAGGAGGATGAAGAAGACGAGGAAGAAAGTTGTTGAGGGGTAGTTGTATGCTCTACAGTTGTCCAAGATTGAAGCTCCCTCTCAGGGGAATGTTTCCTTCTTCGCCGCTTTCTGGCAGTAGGATCTAAACCAGGAGCAAGATGGTTGTGTTTTCCCTCGTATGTGTTAATGATTACATTCCCGTTTCGTTCTACCTGTTTCTTCACTGGGCAATTCTTCTCCGTGCACTTATAATAACTTCTGGGATTTGTGCTACCTTTCACGTTTTTCTGTCCGTACTTGCGCCAATGATACCCATCATCAAGATAGTCAACTCCCACTTTGGTTTCTATTACTAGTCTCGGGTTTGCGGCCGATGTGGTCGAAAGGCGATTTTTGTTCCTGTCCTCTGATGACCGGTCTCCTTCATCTTCGTTAGTGTCCTCATCATGATCACCATCGTTGCGACCACGAGAAGAAGAGCCAGTGGTACTAGTACTGCCTCGTTTATGTTTGCCTACAGCACCCTCACAGTCTGTTCTCTGCGTAATTAAAAGAAAACGAGGTAAAGTCAGATAGAGACAGAAGAACAAAGGTTTAAAAAAGCAATCTAACCCCTAAAAATTCAGAGAGAACAGAGTTCTTGAAGGTAAGCTGGTCCTGAGCGTTAAGGCGAGTGACCTGTGGCATGTCATGGCTGTGCTCTCCCTTATAGGTTGTATGATACACCGTTTTGCCACTCTTATCCAACACAGCCTCCACCTGCTTCTTCACTTGGCAGCCGGGGTGGGTGCACTTGTAATAGCTGCGAGGAAATTGGCTGCCTTTCACTGACTTGCGTCCGTATTTCCTCCATCGAAAACCATCGTCTTCCGAAGCTGCCTCTCCTTTGCTTTCCGTGTTACGTCCTTCTTCAGAAGTAGAGGATACAGCGTGGTTCACTCGTGTTGACAATGAGGATGATGGACGCTCTCCATCTATCAACGTTCTATTGTTGTTGTTGTTGTTCGCTTCTCCTTGTTGCAAACTTTTTGAAGAGAACTTTTGCGTTGTGCTAATCGATCCTCTGCTTTCTACTACCTTGGCTTCCTCTTCACCTTCTTCACTATCTGTTTCGTCTTCTTCACTTTCTTCGTCTTTGGATTGCAAAATTGATGAAATACTTGATTTGTTTGCTGGAGTTGTTGTAGTCAGCCGTGGGCTCGAAACCTCTTTGCTGGCTGCTGCTGCAGGTGGGAGTTTTTCTCCTCCCCTGTCTATGTCAGCGGCTGCATCTATCAACGAGCGAGGTGTTTGTTGTGTGTCCAACGGGAACTACCAACAACGGGAAGAAGAAGTTAAGCGATTGGAAGAATCGATCGCATGTTTTTAACCAAAAAAAAAGTGAAAGTGAAAGCCGGCATACATACCCTCGAGCTTATCACAGGAGCAGAATAGGAACTAGAAGGAGCCGAATTGGTGGCGGCAGCGCTGGTGCTCTGGGAGTGGGAAGACACCGTCCCCATTATTTACCGTTCTTGTGGCACTACCGCTTCTCCTTCTTCTCCTTCTTCTTCTCTTCGTTTTAACGCCGGTTTTTGTCGGGTCGACAAATTTCCATGTTTGACGTAGCCTGACACGTCATTGGGGATCTGGAAAGAAACTCGCATGAAATTTCATAATACCATTTACAGTCAACTATTTCTATTTTTGGCAAATTAAAAAATGATTACAAAACAAATTAAAAAAAGGCAGAAAAAAAGAAGAAACCAAAACCTCACCCGCTGCTGTCGCCTTTCTCCAACTCGGCCAAGTACCACATCCACCGCGCTTTCGTGGCTGGGTAGACCAACGCCAACTCCTCCATGGCGAGCAGCT
>JAVKOQ010000341.1:0-54618 GCA_031835245.1 Balamuthia mandrillaris | reverse complement strand
CCCAAGACGTTGAAGTGCCGTTCGCTCTCTGCGAACATGAAACATTCTTGTTAACACCAAATGAACTGGAGGGGAAGACTGGCAGGAGAGAAAGGCATACGAACCATCCAACGAAAGCCACTTGCCAGGACCCAATCTGTACTCCAACAAGGTGAGCTGGTAGTCCCTCTCGCTGTCCAGCCTCCTGAACTTCCTGATGCAGTCCTCGTAGGGATTCTCGCCACCAGCTGCCTGGCACAACACCTCCTCATCCTCAAACTGCAGGCCGCCCACGCATTGATCGCAAGGGTTGTGAATGCTGGGGTCCTTGGGCATGCAGACTGTCTTGGAGGCGCACCATCCACATCGATCATCTGCAATGCACTCGCTGCAGTTCAGAGCGCTGCAGTCTGTCACTTTTTGTTTATATTTGGTACCGTTTTGGTGAGTGAGAAGAAGATGGTGATGTGGGAGAACGAAAACAAACCCTCTCCAACACGGAAGCAACCCAACCCATAGTTGTTGCCGACCATGGAAGCGTTGATGCAGGCTTGCATTCCACTCTGGGAGATGATGAGGTTGTGTAGCGAGAAGCACGGAGCATAGGTGAAGGAACGACTGAGGAAGGGAGGACAAATGCTAACGGTGCCGCTTGCCTCATCGAAGGAGACAGGAGAGATGGTGGCTTGGCCTTCCAGCTTGGGTTTGCAACGTGCTTTATCAAGGGCATCTACATTGAAGACCCGTTAAAAGGCAATAAACAGAGTATCAAGGGAGTGATGAAAATGGAACAGGAACGAACCAATAGCATTGGAAGAGACTTTGAGAGTACCAAATGGAAGGTCGCTAAGGGAAGCGGTGAAAATGACTCGATCGGCGTACAGCAATTTAATACGGGGATCCTATCACAAAGATGAGCACCGAGTATGCAAAGAAAGAAAGTAACAGAACAAAAAAAAAAGGGTTGGTGTTACCATCTCGCAAAGGTTGACTTTCATCTGCAGACAAACATCGCCAAAGATGTCAAGAGCTCCAGGGAAAGAGGGCAAGTCGGATATGTCTGGGAAGTCGATCTTATGTTCATTGTTTGGAGTCAGCAATATCACTAAACAAAGAAACAGAAGCCAAACGAAAGCGTACCGCAGCTTGGCCAAAAGTAAGATCAACGGTCTGCGTTCCCAACGCACTGAACAACTCGCTGAATGGGATGTTGACGTCGACGCGGTCCGGTGTACAAATGTCTCGTTTGCCACGAAGGGCGGAGGCGCTCTTATCACCACGTTTGAAGGGCCAATCAGGAACGGGGAAGCACTCGTGGAAAGGAACTGGGACGGAGAACGTGAACTCCCCGCCCAGGCCTAGGGCTGCGAAGTCTATCCCATACTCTAATTCCGCTGTTACGAAGGTAAGTAAACAAAGGAAAGGGGTAAATGCAAGCGGAGAGAACAGTTACGGGCAAACTCAGCGAGTCTGAATACACTTCCGATAGGGTTAAAGCACGCTATAATATTTTTTAAGCTTCGTAAGAAAAGCAGGAAAACATGTTAGAGCTAACAAACATTACCTTCGCAAACATAGGACGTCAGTCCTTCCTCATTGACTTCCGGTCTGCAGCTCGTGTCGGCGGAATCCCACTCCGCGCTGGCTTGTCTGGTGTGGTAGACGGACCAGCCGTTACCCTGTTCCCTCAGCTTGTAGTTGGGGCCGGGGCTGCGGGAGAACTTGTGGTTGCTGGCACCCGCCACCAAGAAAGCCGACAGGGCAAGCAGCAAAACCAAGAGAGCACCGTTGCGAAACGCCATAAATACCCGCTGCGCTGGTGTAGCTTTGTGGAAAAAACAAAAAGGGGTTGAGTTCGGTTGCCGCTCATGCAAAGAAACACGTGTCTCTTCTTATCGGGTTTTTCCATAACCCGACCATTAAGTGCGCTGCTCCAGCCGGACAGATGGCTTCCTCGTGCTCAGGTACGCTTTCAATTATCCCATACCCCTCCTCTTTGTTTGCCTTCTGGTTAACCCTCCAACCAAAATCCCAACAGTCTGTGTGCCCGTGAAAATGGACCTGCAAACGAACGACCTCTTCTCCCTGGTGGACATGTCCTCCGTCAAGCTCAACCTGGGAAACATGCTCGCCTCCGTCGTGGGCAACTACGAGGTCACCGTTCCAGTAGGCGAGCTCGGAGAGGTGGCGGAGTTCTTGGGAATGGACGACTTCACGGTAGCCATTCCTCTGGCGGACTTGGTCAAAGCTTTGCCAGCGGTTCAGCTGAACTTGGACTCCAGCATCCAGGGGGCGCAGAGAGAAGCTCCCAAGGTCTTGAACCTTGCCAACATGCTGAGCTTTGCTCCTGATTTGTGCTTCGAGGTCACTCGTGCGCCCTGTGAAGACGTATGTAGTCTGTCTTCCTGTGTTTCTTCACCATGAATATGGCACTGACTCGTGTGGTTTGTACCAGAGAGTAAACTTGGGCATCAAGCTGGGGAAGACCAGTTCAGACCGTCTCATCGACCTTTCCATCGACCTTGGCGGTTAGTTTTTTCTTTCAACAGCCTTCTTTTTCTTTACCATCTCTTGCGATAACTACCCACCACCACCACCACACACAGACTATTTGGGTTGCATGAAAGAAAAGTCTTCAGAACGCTCCTTCAACATCGGCGCTGGGGAGGCGACGGTCGAGTGGGACTACGACAACAAGCAGATCTCCGTCTGTGCCTCCCTCTTCAGCGACATGATCCGACCCAACGCGTTCTGCCTCTTGTTGAATGACATCCTCTGGACCATGAGGGGCATCTCCTTCTGCCCTCAGATCAGCATCGACTCCTCGTCATACTCCAACACCATCGAGTTCCTTTGTCAAACGTTGGGAGAAAGTACGTGTCGTATCCTTACTTACCTGAACTCTTCCTTGTGCCGTCTTGCGTCTAAACTAACAGAACAAAATCAGTCGATGAGTGCAACAGGATCGAAACCTTCGAAGAATGCAAAGAGCATGCTGGCTGTGGCTGGTGCAGTGCTCGTAGGGCGTGCATCAACACCGCCAACCCTCTCGACCCTTGCGAGGGCTGCCCTTCTTGGGTGGTTGACCTTCCTTCCACAAACTCCACCAACGCTACCATTCCCAACGAACAGAACGGGAACCACACCATTTCCGTGTCCTCGATGAAGGTGCCTTTCCTGGAGGAAGTGGCAGTAAGAGAGGGAAGAGAGGAAGCGGAGAGGATCGAGGTCAGGTACTGCGGCGACTATTACGACTACGCCGATGAGACAGGAAAGGTCTCCTTTGAGCGATGGTATGAAGCTGTGGGAGCGTATTTGGATGCTACTGAAGTGAACGCCACCTTTGCTGCCGTACGTTTTATCATGAGTCTTCTGTTGTTGGTTTGCTGACTGCATATGTGTTTGTGTGAAACAGACAGATGAGAATGGAGACAACGTAATAGACTACAAGGAATACTGTACTTACGCATCTGTTGTATCCACCATTGGTACGTTACTTACCGTTCCCTCCTGCTCCGCAACTAAGTGATTGACTGTAGTTTGTTTGCGCAGTGCCGAGCAGCAGCGCGGCTTCGCTCAGCAGTTGGTTGGTGACTTTGGTCTCCAACAACGCTGCTTAGGGGCTGTATTAGTGAAGCATGTTGTATTTATAAATGTGAAACGGCTCAACCCCTTTTCGTTCTTTCTCTTAATTTGCCTAGTTGGAGGAGATAACGTTTGTTTATATGCATAGAGAAGGAGAGATAGTTCCTATTCTGTTAAAACCTTCCTCTTGCTCTGGCCAACTGATCATTGGCAAACTTCCAATTGACAACGTTCCACCAAGCCTGTTCGTACATTGTTAGTTTGGTTTTCAATCCAGCTTAAAAAAAAAACATGAACAGAAGGAGAAGAAGAGAACAAATAGATACCTTCACGTATTCAGCTTTTGCGTTCCTATAATCAATATAGAAGGCATGCTCCCAAACATCACAAGTCAACAAGGGAATGCCTGTTCCATCTCGCAACGGATTTCCAGCATCATGGGTGCTGTGTACATGAAGTTTGTCATCCTTCGGGTCGTACACCAACCAAACCCAACCGCTGCCAAAGTGTCCACCAGCAGCGTTTGAGAACTCGTCCTTGAAGGACTCGAAGGAGGGCCACGACTTCAGGATGAGGCTGCGGAGCTCCCCGGTGGGCAGGCCGCCACCAAGAGGGGACATGCTGTGCCAGTAGAAGTTGTGGTTCCAGATTTGAGCGGCATTGTTGAGGAGAGGACCCGCTGGGGACTCTTTGATGATCTTCTCCAATGAACCCTGTTTAGTGGGGAGACGTGATAGTTTTATTTGCACAGATGAGTGAGAAGAGAAGCAGGGAAGAAGAGAAAAGTGAACAGAGAACAGGAAAAACCAATACAAAAAAGCGCGAGGCAGAAGCAGAAAAGACGGTAGAGAAAATACGAGAACTAGAGAACAGAAGATAGAGGAACGAGAGGCAAACAGAGAGAGAGAGAGAGAGAGAGAGAGAGAGAGAGAAGACGAAGGGAGGTTATCAACCTGCGCCCATTTGGTGCCTCTGATCATGTCGTTGAGCTTATTTACATAGCCCTGGTGGTGCTTTCCGTAGTGATAGTCAATGGTCTCTTTGGAGATGTGCGGCTCCAACGCCGACCTGCCCCACGGCAGCTCCGGCAGCTGGTAATACTCCTGTTAAGGTCGCCTTTGGTTGAGTTTCACTTGGAAGAAAAAAGTGCGCAAGCTCTTGAATCTGATTCGAAGAGACGTTCGTTCACCTTGTGTTCAGCAGCATGAACTTTTCTGGAGGTTTCGCCAAGGTTGCAGTAAGCAAGGCCAACGGCAGCTGCAGCGCCGCCCGCAACAGCAGTCAACACCACCGGCAAAGCGCCTCTACTCGAAGCCAGCCACCACCCCCTGCCACCGCCGGAGGTTGACCAAGAAGAGGAGGAGGAGAAGGGTCTGCTGGCAGCCCATTGCGGACGAGAGACGGTGCTGCCAAGAGATCTGGGGGTCGAAGAGGCGGAGACAAGACCTCGTCTAAGCATTGGAGTTCCTCGTTGCATCGTCGTACGACCTTCACACACACACACACCAGAGAGAGGCGTGCCACTTGATCTTTCAAGTTTTATTTTTTTTTGTTATTGCTTGTGGAACTCGAGGAAAGTTGGGGGAAATAGTCCGTTCATGACACGTAGGTTACCACTTTGTTTGGAAAAAGCTGATGTGGAGGAAAATCGGAGCGTGTGCTTCTTCTTCTTCTTGTGCTTCTTGTTCTTGTTCTTCTTCTTCTTCTTCTTCTCCTTGTGTTCTTCTAGCAAAGCAATGAGAACAATGGCTACAATTCGCCACGAAGGTAAGAGTTCCATTCGTTTTGTTTTACGCGGTGCTGTCCCTTGGTCTTGCCTTTAGACTTGTCGCCCATGCCTTTTGTTAGCCATATGCCTCCCTAGAGTCCAGGAAAGAAAACGATCAAGATGAGAACAAGAAGAGAAATAGAACAATAACATACATAAGAATACAGGCATCCTTTACAAGGCGTAGAGTACTTCCAGTTGGTTTCTCGATATAAAGGATACTGTCCTGTTTAAGTAACAAAGTTAGAGAGATCTCTCTCCGCTATACAAACCAAATGGCAAACTTGCCTTTTTCAAATGGTTGTTGTACGATTACCCTTCCATCTTTCACTTGAGCCAGTTTACGTTCTTGCGTTTTCACAACTTGGACTCCTTCTAATGTTTCTTCTACCTCGTCTTCGCTATCTTCTTCACAGTCCGCTTCTTCTTCTTGGTCCTCTTCTTCGTGTTCGTGTGCTTCTTCTTTTTCTTCAGGTGTTTCGTGATGTTTCCGGTGCAAGTCTTTCTTTTCAACTTTCGCTTTGTTTCGCTCCTTTCGAAGCAAACGTTTTGCCTCGTTTTGTTGTTCTTTTGTTTCATCCTGTACTTCACCTTCATTGGTTGTTGCTGCTGCTGTTGTGGAAGCAAAAACGTTCTCATCGGGGTTATGACACTCGTTACAAGCGCCCAATGTTACAGTTACACGAACAAAATCTCTTTGTTTTGTTTAGTTTTTGAAGGTGAGATAACGAAACAGATAAAAGAAGAGAGAGAGAGAGAGAGAGAGCATGGTACCTTCCTCCCTTCTCTTTGCCCCAGCATCCCCCTGGAAAGTATCCATGAGATGGATCGTTGCTTCCCAAGGACTTAAGTTTAAAAAGAAAGATGAATAAGAAACAAAGTTAAAGAACAACAACAAGAAGTCGTAGAAGAAGAGGAAAACAACAACAGAAAATAACGAAAAAAAAAAAAAACAAACAAACAAATAATAAAGGAGAGGCTCGTTTCAATCGGTTACCCTGAAAGACTTTTCGCCAATGTCCTGGCTTTCGCGAAGTTGAACTTCCATGACCTCTCTGATATCAGGTATACCCTCTTTACAGTGCTTTTCCCGTCCTTCGTCCGCAACGCCGTTCCATAGTTCATCCTCCTGAACATGTTCACACGTGTGACAAACTTGTTGTTTAACCTCTTCCACCAACTCCCATCGTTTCGCTTTGTTGATAGAGTAAGGCACGTCCGCCTCCTTTGTTTCGGTTTGGGAGCAATGAAAACAAGACAAAAGAAAGAAAGAAACGACAAGAAGAAAGAAACGACAAGAAAGAAACAATAAGAAACAGCAATAAAAGAAAGAAAGAAAGCAAGCCATACGTTAGGGAAATAAAGAATGGGCTTCGGTGAGGTGTAATGACGATCGTAGGTGTTGTCGCGAATCGTTGCTTTAGTCTTTATGCCTTTCTTTCCGCGCGTTCTCCGCCTCTCGTCCTCTCGTCCCTCCTGCATCTTCTCGTTAACACTTTTTTTTTTGTTTTCTTAAAACAAAATTGTTTAAGTGAAACGTTTTTTGTCGACGCTGTGCAGTATAACGATTTTTGCTTTAAGACTTTACAATAAAAGATGGAGGAGAGAAGGAAAACAAGGCTCAAAATTGAGACAGCAAGTTCTCAAGCGTGTAGCCAAGGAAGGCGGGTGCCCCGGTCTCCTCTGCATCTCTGCCTCGTAACTCTCCGTTGATGATGTACTCCTTGTTCATGTTCGTTTGAGCCTGTCAGAGCAACATGCCATTCGTCGTCCACGTTTCAGATTGTTTGATCACAAAGAAGGAAGAATAGAAAAGCCGTCGTACCCATTCAATAACAGTGTCCATTTGGGGTGTGGATAAGTCCAACATTTCAGCAAGGCCTTTCAGAAAACACATTCCATACTTTGTTTGTGTTAGTGGTTTTATTTTGGGCGATGAGAAACAGAAGAAAATGGGAAAAAAATGAAAGATACATACAGGAACATCTTCCGTCATATATTCATGAGTAAAATCTGGGAAGTAGGCTCCATCCCTGAATACCATCGGAGCATAAAGCCCATCATAACCACGGTTCGTTCGAAATATGCTTAACAACGTGCTATTGTCTTGTATTTCATCTATTTTTTTAACAAAGATAAGGTAACGAATGAGCGGCAATAAAAGAACAAATAAGACAAAATAAACAACAAGAAAAGAATACCTTTATACATTTCTCTCATCATGTTCTCGAGGGTAGGAACGGCATGCAAGTTCAAAGAGAGCCTATCTTCAAGGGTGTACTTGATGCCTTGAACCTCGTCGCTGACTGCGGTAAGAACATCTGCCGTAAACTCGTCCACGTTTTGAAAGAAAAGCAGCGGTTGAGGATATCCTTTCTTCGTCACGTCATCTTCGTTTTTCTCTTCAAAGCTTTCGTCTTCGCTCATCTCACTTCCGAGTTCCAATTCCTCTTCGTCTTCTTTTGCCTTCATTTTGTATTTGTTGCTGCTTTTGTGTGTCGTCGTGCCTCGAAACTGACGAAAGAGTCCATACATGATACAGGGATGAATGACTTGATTGGCTGGATGAAGAGCGACGTTCAAGTAACTTCCCAAAGATTTAACGGAGATGAAGCTGAGCAGGTTGGAAAATAGGGTGGCTATTGCATCGGATTTGAGGGAAGGAACTGCAGCAACTCCTACCTCTCGTTTGTAGCCTTTTAGTTCCACTCGCGTTCCCATTTCCAACAAAACTGATTGCTGGACCCAAATAAATACACAATAAGAATGAGGAGCAAAGAAAGGAACAACGAACAAAAGGAGAGGTATGGAAACGGCAAAGAGAGAGAGAGAGAGAGAGAGAGAGAGAGAGAGAAGAGGCGACGTACGAAAGGAAGATAACTGAAGCCAACAATGATTTTGTCATGTGATGTAGAAGGACCTAACAAACTCAACGCACGTAGGTTAAACGCACCCTATGTAAACAACAAATAAGATATCGCGTCAACGAAGGAAAATGCATAAGAAGAAATCAAACGAAGAGAAGAAAGAGAAGAACACAGAAGGAAAGAGAATCTTCAAACCTGTCCCGGAATGGCTGCCAAAATGGCTCCCTCTTTGAGAAACGGAGCAATGGCTGTCAGTACCGCCTGTCTCTTGCTCGCCAGCCCCGTTACTTGCATGCACAAAAAAAAAGTCAATAAACAAAATATAGAGTGTTAACTACATTCCAGATAGCAGAAAAAAAAAACTACCAACAAGAACGAGAAGCAAGTGCATACTTAGGACAACGTCAGCCCCAGGAATAACGGCCTTTGCGTCGCTGCTCACCACAGAGGGCCTGCCGTAAGAGACCTGCCCTCGGTAATACATCTCCACGTTTTTGTTCTGCTGCAAGCCTCGTTGGATGCATTTGGCCTCCTCCTCGGTGGCCACCAGCACGTTCAGCTCCACCTCCGCCTCTCTCTTGCCGATCTCCACCATGAGGACGTGGGCATTGCTGTCCGAGCCGCACACCACCACTTTGGTTCGTCTCGTGGAGCAGCTCATCGCTAGCGCGGCTAAGGTCTTCTTTCTTCTTCTTCTTCTTCTTCTTCTTCTTGGTGTTTGTTTGTTAGTTTGTTTGTTCGTTTGGCATCATGGAGAGAAACGAAACAGAGTGAGCGAGCGAGCGAGAGACAACGATAAATGAGGGAAGGGGGCAAAGGGAAGGCACCCCAGAAAAGCGAAAGAAAAAACCTGGAAAGGAGGTGAAAAGTTGGGTTGGCCCAATCCCACGCCACCCGCCTCCCTCTCATTGGAAGCCCCCCTTTTAATGTAGCAGTCAACAAGGAAGCTGGGGGAAGAGAGAGAGAGAGAGAGAGAGAGTTGCACCTTGCCCACTTCAAACCCAAATAATAATAGGTGAGTGCGTTTGATGTTCTTCTTGCCAAGAGAGAGAGGAGAGAGAGAGAGAGAGAGAGAGAGAGAGAGAGAGAGGGAGAGAGAGGGAGAGAGAGAGGGAGAGAGGAGGAGAGAGGGAGAGAGAGAGAGGGAGGGAGAGAGAGAGAGGGAGGAGGGGAGAGAAGAGAGAAGAAAGGTTACGTTCTGCACGCAGCCTTTGACTTTGTTTACACGTTTAACAAAAAAAATGTAGCAGTAAAAAGCACAAAGAAAGAGGAGAAAAGTTACTTGCCACGCCCACAAGGTCTGTGGTGGTGTTTTTTTTTCATCATGTGGATGAAGGCGGAGTGGGCTCCTGTTCATGGGGTTGCTCTTGTGAGGGTGGCTGTTGTTGTTGCCGTTGCGACCAATCCCAAATCATCTCCACGAGGCCCTGCTCCTTGCCCCTCCAAAAATGATCGGCCCCTTCCACCAACCGCCACTCATCCCGCCGCATCGGCAGGCCGAGGTGGTTCATCGTCATCAGCTCCTCCTTGGCCTTCTCTCGCTCCTTCCTCCTCCTCTCGAACCGCTGCTCCCCCGTGAACTGGTCCTCCTTGCCCATGACCCAAAGGATGGGCTTCACCGGGGAGAGCGACTTGGGGAGCAGCCAACCCAAGAGGAGGAAGGGCAACACGCCAAAGGGATAGGACACCGCCACGCAAGCCTTTGCTGCGGGGATGTCGGGCAGGAGGGAGGAGGAGATGACGGAGCCGTAGGAGTAGCCTATGAGCGTGATGTCGGAGACGCGGTGGTGGGCTTGGAGGTAGTCGCACACCGCTCTCAAGTCTTCTCGTTCTCCGGTTCCTTGTGGTGTTGTGGTTCTTGGTCAGCGAGCAAGTGGACAACAGGGCGAAACGACGAACGAGAGAAGAGAGAGAGAGAGAGAGAGAGAGAGAGAGAGAGAGAGAGAAAGAGAGAAAGAGAAGTAATGCACATGAAAGAAATTACAGACAGATCGCACTCTAAGAAGCATGAAGAAGCAAGAAGAAGAACAAGAATAAGAAGAACAAGAACAAGAAGAGCAGAAAAGAAGAACAACAAAAGAAACCTCGCCAAGTCCAGCTGCCAGTCGAAGAACCAACGCCACGAAAGTTGAACTTGACTGCACAAATGCCTTCCTGCACAAATCTGATTTCATTTTTTTTAACATTTGGAATGAGGAAGAACAAAAAAAGCATGACACGAACAACTGCAAACCTGTTGAATATGGCAGATACAACATTGTTTCGAAGATCACCACCAAGTTTAGGGTGTGGATGAGTTACAACCACAGCCGTCTTTTGTTGGGCTGCAGCTGCTCCACCATCGAAAGCAGGAGAGGAGGAGGTGGGGTGTTCTTCCTCTTGCGGGTCATACAGGACAGCCTCCAGCTGAACCACCCGGTCATCGTGCCCATCTTGAAAAACAGGGATGAGGACTTTCTTTGGGGTGGCCTTTCTTTCCTCTGCTTGCTCCATTCGTTTCTTCCTTCCTTCTGTTTAGGCAGGGATAGACATGAGAGTGGACAGGAGAGACATTTTTTGCATGGCACAAACAATGACGTCACGCTATCATCTGTCCTCACCATTATTGAATTCCACATCCCCCATTTCCTTAAACAGTGAAAAGTGACGTCGTTTATTCCTTACATAGCAAAGCTGACGTACGTATCGAAGCAAGTATCAAACAAGTAGCAAACAAAAAAGAAGACGATGGCTGATGAGGATGGCTCAACAACAACACAGCAAGAGGTCGCTGCTTCTCCTTGCTGCCCAAGCTCAGAGCAACAAGCAACACTGAAGGCTGGAGAGACCCATGATGATGCCAAAGAAAAAGCAAAAGCAAAGGAGAATGACAGCACCAACGAGGTCACGCCACACTCACAAAAGTCGATGACGACGAGTCGGCTTCGCAGGAAGCCCTTTCGAGCGACCAGCTTCCACCGGGAACGCAGCTGGAACCTGCCTCACAGCGAGATGTTCGCCAAACACGACCACTGCCCAGCGCTCGCCCTGCGGACGTTCAGCCACCGCCTCAAAGTGGGAGAGCGCCGAGGCTCGCCTTGCACCCTGTGCTACCAGCTGTTTGGGCATGGCCCTAAGAAGCTGCTGTTTATCATGGGTTTGCTTTTCTTCTTTTTGTTCTTTGTTGTTGTTCTTTTCTTCTTCTTGCTCTTCTTGTTCTTCTTGTGCTTCTTTGTAACGTTGATCGAACAACTTTGCTGCGTTGATGTTGATAATGTGGTTGTGGTCATTTTTCTTCCTTTTTTTTAAAAAAACAAAAAGGTTACGTGACCTCTTCTCAGGTGTGGGCGGAGCAGGTGGCCTACTTTGCACAACCAGAGTTGGGGTTCCAGGTTTGCATCTTCGACAACAGAGGATATCCCAGTTCTCCGTCGCATCGGTCCATGTGCTTTCCCACGTTAGTTGCTATTCCCTCTTCTCGTTCTTTCTGCTGTCTTTCTCATGATCTCTTTCTCTTATCTCTCTTCTCTTTTTCTCGTTTTCTTACTTTTCTCTATGCTGCTTCTCATCCATCGAATTCATTTATTGCAGCATGGAAGAATATGCCAAAGACACATTGGAACTGCTTGACCATCTTGGCTGGTCACGGTTGCACCTTGTTGGCTTCTCTATGGGTTCTCTTTCTTTTCTTCTTCCCTTCTCTCTCTCTCTCTCTCTCACTCACACACACACACACACACACACACACACACACACACACACACACACACACACACACACACAAAGCTTCATATCCCTCCCTCCTCCCTTCTTCTTATTACTCTGTTCTCCCTCTTTTGTTTTATTTTGCTTTCCAATTTCTCCCTTCATGCTCACAAACAACGTAATAAAAGGAGGGATGGTGGCTCAAGTAATGGCAGCATTGCAGCCAGAAAGATTTATAACGTTAACGTTGGCGGGCACCCACGCTGGAGGCAGACACTCGATGCTGCCATTAGGAGGAGTCCCAAAGTTGCTTGCTTTTCTGAGGATGAAGTCCAAAGAGGAGAAAGTGAGGGCCTTCATTGCAATTAACTACTCAGCCAAACATTTAGAGCACAATGGAGATAAGGTCTTTCGGTGGCACTTTGACAAGTTTGATGATATGCAATTTAGTGGTAAGCCTCTTTTTCATGGTCGTTTATAACTTTGCTCTTATCCTCTTACTATTTTTTTCTCTTTTGCTTTTAAAAGGATTGGTGCAACAAACGTTGGCTCTGTTGACTCACTACGTACCCACCAAACAGTTGCTTCAAATAAAGGAGGCTGGTATTCCTGTTCTTGTTCTTACCGGCACTGCTGACCTGGTACTTATTGTCCACCATATTTCTTTTTCTTATTTTTCTATCTCCTTTCTTGCTCTTCCTTTCTTGCTCTCTTTCTCTCTCTCTCTCTCTCTTTCGCTCTCTCTCTTCTCTTCTTCACGCTTCCTCTCATTTTCTCAAATCTAGACTTTCTTGTTTCTTTCTCATCCGTCTTTGCTCTTTATTTCTCACCTATTTTGTGTTGTTACATTCAAATAACAACAGTTAGTGAAGCCAAAGAACTCAGAAGTGTTGTCCAACATCTTAGATGCCAAACTATCTTATTTTGAGGGTGCAGGCCACATGCTCAACAGCGAGGACCCTGTTCGTTTCAATCAGCTCATTCATCAACATATTCTCTCCTTCTCTTCTTCTCCTTCTTCTTCTTCTTCGTCCTCCTGAACATTCACATGTTTTCATAACAAGTATAAATGTATTTAACAATGCTTTTTGACAAACATCCCTTTAGTTGATCAGATTATGTTCGTTTTACCAGTGCTCAAACTTTCGAAGTTTGGGAGGTTCGGTGGACTTGACGGTGCTCTTGTTGCTGCCGGTGTTCGTTCGGAAGGTGGTCCCATCCTGCTTCCTCTCCTCCTCTCTTTCCTTCAGGTGATGAACGCGGGCGCTGTGCGGCGTGGCGAAGCGGCCCAGTTTGTCCGGCTTGGTGACCTTCTTTTGGGTGGAGGCGGGAGACTTGCCGGTGGGTGTGGTGGAGCCGCTACCGCTGGGGCTGGGAGTCTTGGAGCCACTGCCTTGGTTCTCCTCTCCTTCTTCTTGGCTGGCAGCAGAGGAGCAGAGATCGCCAAAACGAATGATGAGCTCCTCGTTGAGGCCGTTAAGTTTGGTGGAGGTCTCCTCCAGCTTGGCGGCGATCTTGGCCACCAAGGCGACCAGCTCCTTCTGCTTGACCAGCAGCTCTTCCGTGGAAAGGTCTTGCCACTGCGCGGAGGAGGCCATTACTCGCTTATCAATCTCTTCTTCTTTCAACGTCTCTTCGTAATAAACTTACTGAAAAGAAATGGCAAGGGATAAAAGGGCAGCAAAAAGGTCCCTGTGCTTTTCTGCTACTTTTAGCGGGAATAATTATTGTCGACAAGGACTACTGCCAAACCAAACCATTGCGCGTTGGTCAATACAAAATATATAAAAGGTCCAAAAAAAGTCATGTTAAGTTTCAACATCTCGTACGTTGATCTTCGAATCAGCAACCAAGGGTGCATAGCTCAGTGGCAGAGCATCTCGTTTACACCGAGAAGGTCGTCGGTTCGAAACCGGCTGTGCCCTAATAATTTTTTGTTAAATTTTTTATAACTTTGTTAACAGAAACAACGAAATCTTTTTTTTTTGTTGAATGTTTTGTTTTATTCTTTTGTGAACAACAGCTGGGGCGTCTTCCCTAGATGCTACTTTTGTGTGGCAAGGCCGACCTGCTTGGCATCTGCAGGGTAGAGGCTCTTCTCGTCCAGCACGTGCATCTGTTGGGTGTCAATGTCCCTGACCACGTACTTGGGGTCGTTGATGGAGGCCTTCTCTATCTTCTGGCCTCCCACCTCCAGGCCGGGCTTGGTCACCACCGCTTCGATGCGGCCCTCCACAAAGTCGGTTCCCAGCCGGAAACAGACGGCTTCGCCTTCTTTCATACCCCCTGTGATTTGTTCCGGGTAAGGCTTGATGGTGTACTCCGATCTGGCTTCTTGTTGCATTGTTCGTGTGTTGTTTGCTTATTCTTATTTTTTTTTTTTTTGTTTGAACGCAAAGCTTTTAGTTCCACTATGGCAGCGTCTGGCTGTCTTTGTTCGGCGCAAAGGACAGGTTTTGTTTTCGGTCAAACAGATGCCCTTTTTCGCTAAGTTTTCTGGCTGTTGAATTACTGTCTTCTATCGCGCTATCCTCTCTACTCTCGTTACCTGTTTTTTTTTGCATAGTACCTCGTTCTCGCTTCTCTCTTCTCTCTTCTCTTCATAGTATTGCGCTTTTATTGGCTAGCTGCTATCATGGCCAAGGTCATCAGCCTTCTCAAAGGAATACCTGGCCAACAAACCATTGTCGATGGTCTTCTCAGGGTTCTGCCACAGCTGCGCTATCTCCTGTGCAGACAATGCCCTCTCAAAGAATTGAATGTTTGCCATGAGCCCATGCAATCGTTCGAAATAGTCGTTGAAGCCGATCCTCAAAGGCGGGGAGTGCACGGCCATGGAACCCTCCGCTGTGGTTAGGGCAACCGCGGAGCTGTTGACGTGCAGGGAGACCTGCGGGGAGTCAAAGTTCAGGACGATGTGAGACCATTGCGGGTTGGAGGCGGAATAAGGCGGGATCTTCCAGTCGAGCCTTTCTTGGTGCTTGGGCGCGGTGTTGAAGAAGACGTGCCCCGCTTTGGGCTCGGAGCTGCGGCCGAGACGAATGTCAAAGCTGGAGGACTGGGCGTAGCCTTGGTTGAGCAGAGGGGCGTAGCCGTCGTGCCCGGCGGTGCGTTTGTACCAGAAGGAGAGGGCAAAGGCGGAGCCGAAGGAATAGCCGGCAAAGGCGGAGACCTCTATGCCGCCGCCCTCGAACAGAGCGCAGGCGTCGAGGCCGTCGGGGCAGGCGCTGCCGGACCTCTGGCTGACCTTCTGGCGGACCACTCCGTTGAAGCCTTTGCTGGCGGCTAGGAACACCAAGGCAAGCAGCACCAGCGAAGCGAGCCACACTCGTTGCGGTTGACCCATAGCGTGTTGCCTTGTAATAGGTACAAGCAGGAAAGAAAAAAAATAGTTAATAAATATAAGAAAATGCAGATCACAATTTTAAGATATTACAAAAAGCGATTGGTTGAATGAGATTAATATATTTAATAACCTACCTTAAAATTTAAGGAGGAAATTTTTAGTTTTTTTTTTCTTTATCGTTTTTTTTTTCCCATTATTTAAACATTGGTTTATTTGTTTCGAACAAAAAGGAACAAACGAAGCATGCTGGCTTTCACGAACTCGTTGCAGTGGGAGACAACAAGCGTTGAAGAAGCAGAGGGAGCGGAAGAAGGAGAGGGAGAGAGAAAGGAATGGACATAAAGAGGTTGGGCAATGAAGCCATAACGATGCGCGCATTCCATCAGCAAAGAATCTACCGCTTTCTCTCGCGAGACGTGAGAGAGGATCAGTTTCGGTCGGTTCGTGTGGGTAGTTGAGCTCTTGGCTAGGAGCTTATCCACTGTCTGCCAAAAAGGTTCTACCGCAGAAGGATAATACCTATCGAGTTGTTTTTGTAAGAAAAAGGAGAAGCTACAAAATAGAAAGTGGAAGCAACGAGAGCGCGAGAAGAGAGAAGCAGAGAAGCAGAGAAGAGCGAGAAGCCCGAAGAAATGACCAAAGAACAAATGACAGATAATATAAAGAGGAAACGTACAAAACATCCGACGCAAGAATGACATCGAACTTGGAAGGAAAATAAGAAGACACACCCAGTTGCTGTTGATGACCCCAACGCAACTTGCAACACGTAACGCCGCTTCTTTGTGATTCATCTGAAGATAGTCATCAAAACAAACGTGTAAACACAAAACCAAACGAGAAGCCAAGCCTCGAAAAGAATATAGCAGCGATACTTTACCAAAGTTGAGCGCTATATTCTGTTGTAACGCTGATAGGATTTGGTCATCGTTGTCGGTTATCACCGTTTTGGTTGCTCCAAGCTTCGCAGAGAACAAACCGCAAAGCCCTTCAGCAGCAAGTGAAAGATAAGAGGAAAGTTCAGCAGAGAGAAAAAGGGAGAGACCGAGAGAGTTTGTTGAGAAGAATAGAAGTACGAACCAAGACCAGCACCAAGCTCCAACACGCTCTTTGCTCGCACCAAGGCTGGGTCGTCGTTGAGGACGTGGCAAAGAAGCAGCGCAGAAGGCCAAACTTTCACTCCTGTCGATCTGCTCGGCAGCGCAAGGCCTTCCTTCTCTAAACGAGAGAGAGAGAGAGAGAGAGAGAGAATGTGTTGAGAAGCAGAGAAACCAACTCCAAAAAAAAAAAGATGAGGAAAAAAACAACCAGACCTTCTTCTGTTTCTTGAATCAGCGCCAAACAAATCTCCTCCTCTCCAAATCTGTAAGACGTAGTTATTGCTGTCGTTGTTGCTGCGGCTGTTTTGTCATCATGATGATCATCATCATCTTCACAAGCCGCTTCCATGCTTTCCTTTGCTCTTTTTCCAAAACGAACAAAAAAAAACTTATCGAAAAAAGAACACTTCTTTTTTCACCTAATCTTTCTCCTCTGTACAAACATTTCCCTCTCTCTTCCTCTTCCTCTTCCTCCTCCTCCTCCTCCTCTTTCATCGTCGTCCGCTTTCTTCTGCATCAACATCAAACCAAATCCAATCAGACTTCCAAAAGAGGTGGAGATTTGTTGGTGGTTTGCGGGCCGAAAGGAATGGACCTGATCTCCCTCCGCCAACAAAGGTACTCCCCCAAAACGGACGTGAGCACCGCCATGCACACCAGGAAGACCCACCAGAACCAAGAACGAGGCAAGCGTCCGCCGTCGTAGCAGATGCAGAAGATGGCGTGAAGTATGTACACTGTGCTACCGAAATCCAGACACTTTTTGGCCCGTTCCACAACCCACATGAGCGCTACCGCACTGCAAAAACAAAGTGGTAAACCAACAAGCAGATAGGAAACGGTCAGGGTCAATAGACTTGATTGGTGTGTGTGTCTTCGCAAGCAAAGCGGGAGAAAGAGGAACGAACCTGGCCAGCGCAGCAGAGAGGAAAGAGAGAACAGTGGACCAACCCAAGGGGGAGCTAAAGTGGAGGAGGCCAGCGGAGAAGACCTGCTCGTAGAGGAAGAAGCCCTGGCCGAGCAGGAGGCCATAGAAGACGAGGCCCACCCCGACGGCCAGGTAGAAGAGGCACTGCATGGCCAGGATCTGGAGCATGATGAGAGGGGGGTCCCACACGGAAGGGTAGAAGAAGCCAGCCGGAAGGCTGGCCATGATGTGTTTTGCTGTTTTGCTGTTCGTTTGGTTCGGTTATGTGTGTAACACCTTTTTTTTTTTGCCGCTACACAATTTTCGTTTTCTGCTTTTTACGCGAGAAAACTCGCGGAGAAGGAAACGGACTTGGAAAATTTTGGGAGCAAACGGGTGGTGGGGGGAGGAGAGAAGAGCGAGAGAAAACCGAGCGAAGAGCGAGCTAAAAGGTCCGAGGTTGCTTTTGTTATTGACAACTGCGAAGAAAACTCAATAAGAGAGAGGAACATTTGTACATCAGGAGAGAGAGAGAGAGAGAGAGAGAGAGAGGAGCCTAAATGGCGGGTCTACCACCGCTCTTTCTTTAGGGCTCCTGTTGTTGGTGTGTTGCGGCAACCCTCATTGCTCGCTCGTAGTTTTCTTCGTCCTGCCCTTCCCCGTTTATCCACGAGTGCCGCCGCCGGCTTGCTCCTGATGGGTCAGTGTATCCCCCCTACGGATCTGAGTGGTGCCCGTGTGCTCGTCCTTGACGGCGTACCTCGGGTCACTCTGCGAGGCATGGGCCATCCGGCCGCCCACCTGGTGGGGTTCCGTGAGCTTCTCCTCGATGGTGCCGGGGAGGATGTTCTGGCCCAACTTGTAGCCCACATGCTCTCCTTCCTTGAACTCGCCTCCTTGTTGTTGGCCTCCTCCGTAGCCTTGTTGTTGACCTCCTCCATAACCTTGTTGTTGGCCTCCGCCTAACCCTCCTTGTTGTTGACCCTGGCCTTCTTGGAAGCCAGGAACCAGGGTCTCCCCCCTACGGATCTGGGTGGTGCCCGTGTGCTCGTCCCTGACGGCGTACCTCGGGTCGGACTCGGAGGCATGGGCCACGCGACCGCCCACCTTGTGGGGTTCCGTCAGTTTCTCCTCGATGGTGCCGGGAAGGATGTTCTGGCCCAGCTTGTAGCCCACATGGGCGCCAGGCTCGAGGCCTTGTTGGCCTTGTTGACCCTGCTGACCTTGTTGCATTATATTGGTTTTTGAAGTAAGTAGCTAGAGTATCGTCTGCGATGTTTTGTTCTGAGTTTTGTGGGGAAAAATGAAGGATGGGGTACCCCTTGCGTTTTAAATAACAGGCGGAATGGCTTCTCATTTACAAAGTTTTTACTTCAACTTGCAAAGAACTTGCATTGTTCTTTCTCTCCAGTGGCCGTGAGTCTGCAGAGTGGCTTTCCGTTCACCCATCCCCCCCCCCCCCAACGCACGTGCCTTGTTTTTTTTTTCCCTGCAAACATCCACAAACGTAGTGTTTCCGTTCGTTCAGGCCTTTTTGGTCAAAAAGACAACTCCCAAAGTTGTCGGTGGCGCACCACGCAGAGAAAAGTTGTGGGTAGCGTGTGAAACACGTTTATCGGCTGTTCTTTCTTTTCCGGCCTTCACTATGCTATTCTTACAACGTGTTGTCCATTATAATGAAATCTTTCTTCGAAGCTTTTTTCGTTTTTGGGACCAATTTTTTCGCTATTTTTGGTAAGTTTGTGAAACGTCACTTTGGGTTTGGAATGGTGCCACAAGCACAACGAAGCCACTGCTGCTGCTGCAAACACAACGAAGCCACTGCTGGTGCTGCTGCAAACGCAATGAAGCCGTGTGTTTTCTTTCTCAGAATATTTTTAGATCGCGAAATTCCATCCGTTTTTTTTTTGTTCACTAAAAAGTGCAATCGGAAAGAATGGTGGTAAAGCTCTGTCCGTTTGTTTGCCCACATTTACACTGCACGTATGTGGACAGTATTTGGTAGTGCTGGTAACCCTTCTTTTCCTGTTACTGTTGATAAGAGAGAAGCAAAAGAACAAACAAGAAAGAACGGACAAGGCAGGAAGGAGGATGAGCGCGAACCAAACGAGAGGCAAAAGGGGAGCGCGCCGCCCCGCGCGAAGCAATCCCAATAAGGACCTGTTGGATGAGGTGAACGCCCGCAAGGCCAACGGCTGGTTCCACGTCCGCAAAGTCGCTCCCGTTTGGGCTTACAAGCTCGAGGAGGACACCATCGTGGAGACCCTGGAAGGACAAGAACGAGCCAAGTATGAGTTGCTCTTTAAAAAACATTTGCTTTTTGTTGTTCTAAACTCACTCTCAAAAAAAAAAAAAAAACCCACCAGGGCTGGGGACATGTTATGCAAAGGAGTTGCCGGCGAGCTTTGGCCACAAAAGGAGGAGCGGCTGCTCTCCAAGTACAAGCCCACCAACACGCAGAACGGCAAGTGGCGCAAGTACGTGCCGGACCTGGCCTCCCCCGGCTTCTTTGCCATTCAGGTCATGCACCCCTTTGAGGTGAAGACCTCCTACGGCACCATGCACGCCAAGAAGGGAGACTACCTCATCAAGAACTTTGACGACCAAAATACAGCCTATCCTTCTGACGTTTGGGTACCGTTTTCTTTCTTTCTTTCTTTCGTCGTTTCTTTCAGTGCTTTATTTGTGTTGTTCGCTTTATTTCGTTCTCGTTGCTCTTTTGTCGTCTCTTTCTCTCCTTCCGCCTTTCATCTGATTAGCCTTTGTTCCCTTTCTTCTCCTATTCTCTTTCTTTGTTAGGTGGTAGCGAAAGGACTCTTTTGGAAGACATATCAAAAAGTGTTCACGCAGAATGATGTGATGGTGGCCGTCAACTTTATGCAAATGTGCAGCGCCTGAAAGAACCCAACTCTTCTTCCTTTCTTGTTTCTCTTTTAAACCAACTTGTAGTTTTTTTGTGCATTCTTTTTTTTCTCTCCTCCTCTTCTTCTGTGCTTGCTTTCTGTTCAGCCTTTTGTTTTACGTTTTGTTTTTATTCGACATCCTATGAACATTTCTAACTGGGAAGAGCTTAAAAGTCAAGCGCTTCAGCCTGCGGCTTCCTGACTCCCACGGTCAAAGAGCTGAACTCCATGACCTTCCACTGCCCGCTGGCGTTACAAGCCAGCGTAACGGGTCTTGGCGTGTCCGCCCCGCCGCTCTTCACGAAGAACTTGGCTTTGCCCTGCTGAGGATAGTTGATGCCCTGCCGAGAGGCGCTGTAGCCTTTATCCAGGACGATGTGGCTGGGGTCCACGGAAGAGGAGTCGTAGCCTGAAGTCCAGACGCCGCCAGCGTAGCTGCGCGCGATGTTCTTGTCGCGGAGGAGGCGGTTGAGCGAGTCGTCGGTTCGGCGCCATTTGAAGCCGCTGGGAGAGGAGGAGTCCTCCTGGAGGCAGGTCTTGGCGGAAACGAGGCAGATGACCTGTTCGCCGAGAGTTTTGTCGGTCTCTAACAACAGCATGCCTTTTTATTTTTGAGAGATATATATAAAGAGAGAGAGAGAGAGAGAGAGAGAGAGGAGATAAGTGTTTGTTCATCACCGAGAGAGAGAGAGAGAGAGAGAGAGAGAGAGAAGAGGAAACCTTCAACCAGCAGCTTCACAACTGCTTCTGGGTTGGTGGCTTCGCTCTCAAAACGCGTCTTGTAATCCTCAAAGCTCATTATTTGTGTCCAAGTTTGATAGTCTTTTTTTTTTGCTGTGTTATGTGTTTGATGTGTATGACAAAATAATAACAAAGGTTGACAACCGCAAAAAAAAAAAAAATGAACTGAAGGACGTGCAACCAAGAGAGAGAGTCGCCGATAGTCAGGATGACCGAACGTCCAATGATGAATACAATTCCACCTTTTCATGTTTTGAGCTTTTGCGTGAAAAGATAGTTATAAGAAAGCCCGGTGTTTTGATTTTTGATTGGTGATCGGACAATTGATCTTCGTTGTTATGATTTTCTATTGGCTATCCGTTTGGGTTTGTTTGTTTAACAGGAAGGAAAGAAGCGAGAAGAAGGGATGGGGTTTTGTCTCTTTGGATACCAAACAAACGTTGTTTTTTATTTTGATCTTGTTGCTGTTGTTGTTGTTGTTGTTGTTTGTTTTGTTTTGTTTTGTTTTTGTTTAAACATTGACACTAAGTTAACGACTCTTTGAAATTAGAGTGCTGCCCAAACCCCTGGGTTTCACGACTAGAACAGGTACCTGAGCAAAGACGAAGCCCCAATTGCTGTGTCGCCTGTTTCTGGTTCTGGGTCTGCAACAAACAAACAAACAAACAAAAAAAAACCATGCTGCGTTAGTCATGTGTGTTGCCGAGCGATAAACAGAAATGCAGGGAACAGTAGACCGTTGATGGCTCTGGTGGAAACAAGGGAGGCAAAGGTACAGTATTCCTTGTAGTCGATCACGTTGTCTCCGTTCTCATCCGTCTGATTTACAACGAGGCAGTCAACACACAGCAATAGACAATGAAGACGAGCAGACAGAAACGTACGGCAGCAAAGGAGGCATTGACCTCGGAAGCGTTCAAATACGCTCCCACAACCTCCATCCATTGCTCGAAACTGACCTTTCCTGTCTCATCGGCGTAGTCATACCAGTCACCACAATACCTGACCTCGATCTTTTCCGCTTCCTCTCTTCCCGCTCTTGCTGCCAGCTCCTCCAGGAAGGGCACCTTCACCGAGGACACTGTCACGTTCCCCTCTTGTCTCTCTTCTTCACGAACAGCCACCTCGGGTGTGGTCTCATTGGCAGGGGAAGGGAGATCGAGGACCCAGGAAGGGCACCCTTCGCAAGGGTTGATTGGGTTGGCAGTGCTGATGCATGCCCTGCGAGCACTGCACCATCCACAACCCGATGTCTCTTCACATTCTTTGAACGTTTCGATTCTGTTGCACTCATCGACTAGTGTTGGTTTGGTTTTTGTGAGATAGCAATAGGAGATAAAAGAAGTGAAGTACATACTCTCTCCCAGAGTCTGACAAAGGAACTCTATGGTGTTGGAATATGGGATCATGCCACTAAAGAGGGAGGCGCAGACGGAGATCTGCTTGTTGTCAAAGTCCATGTTTACCGTTGCCTCCACCACGCCAGCGTTGAATGAGCGTTCGTTCGCACATCCCAAATAGTCTGGGTGCAAGAAACGGGGTTATGTTTAATACACAGTAGAAAGTGGAGTTTGCTGTGGATACAAACCGCTAAGCCCGATAGAAACGTCAAAGAGAAGCTCAGAGCTGCTTTTGCCCAGTTTGATGCCCATATTTACCTTCTGCAACAGCAGCCACGAGTTAACCGAACCTCCTATTACAAAAAAGAGACTAAATTTGTCCGAAAGAACTTACATCGTCACAAGCGGAGCGGGAGACCTCAAAGCACAAGTCTGGGGCCACGTTCAGCATGTTCGCCAGGTTCAGAAATTTGTCCATCTTTCTCTGGGCTCCTTTTATGACCGAGTCCAGGTTCAGCTCCACCACTTTCAACGGTTTGACCAAGTCGGCAAGAGGTACGTCCACCGAGAAGTCGTCCAAATTCAAAAGGTCAGCCGCTTTGCCTAGCTTGCTTGCAGGAACCTTGATCTTATAGTTGCCCACCACGGATTGCAGCATGTTGCCGAGGTTAACCTTGACGGCAGTCATGTCCACCAGGGAGAAAAAACTGTCCGTGAGAAGGTCCATTTTGAAGGGAACACAGACTGAGGTTGCATGTATGAGTAAATAATTGCTTGTCACAGTAAAACTTAAGCGAAGAAACAGGTACCTGAGCAAGAGGCAGCCAGGGATCCAGAAGTAACGGAACAATCCCATGTTATACTGTCAGAATTCGCACCAAAAGCAAAATCTGTGCTTTCCATGAAGGATGCACATGTGCTGGAGATCCCTAACAGGACCAACACCGCAGCCCAGAACATACCCATTACTTTCATCTGCGTTCAAAAATAGCTCCCAAGGTAGAGAGGTTTGCAATCGAAAATAAACGCAGATAAACCGTTTTGTGGATTTGTAACTTCTTTTTTCGTTGCCGACAACATGGCAAAAATGAACCAAACCGAATATTTTTGGAGAATATGACTTAAACTTGCTTATGGTCGACCAATCCGCGATTAATTGCTTCGCTTTCATTGGTGGAAAGAACCAATTTACCCAAATCGGACATTGAAGCGACGGGTGGCCGGCGGGATATGCTCTTCTTTGAACAATTTTCTCCAAACATGGTCTTTGTCCATCCCGAAAGGTGAATAATAAACTATTTTGTTTTATCTAGGGCTTTCTGTCGTTTTGTGTTTATATAATTTTTCCATCTCGGCATCAGATAATTGATATTCAGCGACTACAACGTGAATACAATATGCTCCTGCGCAGCGTCGCCGCCGTGCTGCTCGTGCTGTCGGTCGCCTGGTTGGCAACTGCTAGCATACAATTCGACGCCACCTTCTCCAAGACTCCAGGGCCAGCGTACCAGCTGAGGGAGCAGGGCCAAGGCTGGACGGTCTATCATAGGAGACAAGTCGGGGACATCGCTACCACCAAGTGTGGAAAAGAAGTCGACGCGGACGGGCATCTTTCGTACGTCTGTGCGGGTACTACTTTGCTGTCACCCTTCCCTTGCACGGTTCAAAAAAATAACAACAATAATAAAAAACAGCATGCTTCAATCCCGTTGGAACAGTGTTCAGGCTTGCAGAGTTTGCTTGTACGTTTCCCGTCCTTGATGTCTTCGTTTCTTCTCACTGAAACAACAACAAAAGCTGAATTAAAGTATGCTGTCGACTTCGGGGATCTGGTCAAAGGTGGAGACTTTTCTTATTCAGTGGACGTTCCTTTCCACAAGTGTGTCAAAATTCCCGACGTGCCTTGGAAACGAGACGGGACGAACGACTCCTCACTGGTTCGTGAGAAACGAGAAATATGCACGCCGAAAAGCGTTAGCGTAGATATACCGTACAGCGCTCTGTTTGATGCTTTGGGAACTCAGACAGTCGACCTTACCCTTGGCCAAGCCGCGGTATGCGTTTCAGTCATCCGTTTTTTCCTTGTCTTTTGAGACTATCTTACAGATTCCACGGGTATTGCAGATTGATCCCCCAGGCATCAACGACCTGCCTCGTTTCCCAGGAGCCCCAGATATCTTTGGAGATGCTTGCCTTAAGATGAAAGTTGACCTTTGTGAAATGGTAAACAATGGTCTCTTTTGCTCTTCCATTCAAGTATTCATGTTAACCTGAAGCCGTCGTGCGTTGTTTTACTTACAACAGGATCCTCTCATCGAATTAGTATACGCGGATAGGGTCCTCACCACTGCCTCCCTTAGAGACCTTCCTTACCCTCCCCTTCAGCTGGCCTTCGCTGCCATTGGTTCGTTCTTCGTTTCTTGTTCTCCATTCCGTTCTGCCCTAATATTCCATTGTGTACCCTCAGATGCTTTGAAACAAGCAAGTTGTGCATCCGAAATGAAAGGCTGGGCCTCCGCCTCTCCCATCTCCTTCGATGAGGCCACTGGCACCGTTAGTTTTTGTCCTCCCACGCTGGGTCGTTCCTTCACCTACTCTCCGTGCTTCTCCCTCCACAACCTCATCTTCTCCCAAAGTGGCCTCCAAGCTTGCATCGCAGCTTCCATGGCCGGAAACAACTATGACCTGGGTTGCTTCCGTGTGGGAGAAGGTTTGTGTTTGGCTGAATTTCAATTGTGTTGGTTCCTTTCTTTTGTGAATAAGACAAAACAAAACAAACAGTGACGGACTGTACCACGCTGAACTGTAGTGGCTGCATTGCGGATGATCGCTGTGGATGGTGCGCCTCCAACGGCGTCTGCATGCCCAAGGACCCTATTGAATCCAATCCATGCGACCAATGCGTAGGAGGACTCCTGTTTGACGATGCAGAAATGATGTGTCAAGTTGCTGGTGGAGAAAACCTATATGAGGACTGCATCAGAAAGTTTAGGAGGTTAGACAGCGAGAGAGACTACCAGCTCACCTTGTCGGAGTTTCAAATCGGTCCCGGCAAGTGGATGTCGTGGGACGGTATGTAATACATGCGCCGCAACTTGCCTTTCTTTCTTTCTGATTCTTACAGTACTCTCCACGTTGCAGAGGCTGAAAGGCACTTCAACATCTTGGACTCGGATGGGGATGGTGTGGTTTTGATGGAAGAATACTGCCAATTGGTGCTCGCCCGCTAACCAAAGCTACTGTTGATAATACATTCCAAAGCACTTTTAATCTCCTTAAGCTTTAGTTAATCGTTTTGTTCCGGCGATGAGACGTTTAAAAGGAACCTCCATCTCGCACAAAGAATGAAAGCAGGAGAAACAGTTGTCCTTGCAGCAGTAACTCAAAAAAAAAAATGAAAGGATAACATGTTAGGGAAACATAACACCACGCTCACAAGCTATTTATTCACATACATACTTTGGTATTTTTGTAGAACGTTCTTTTACCAATACATTCCTCTGTACAGCATGCTGGCAACCAGTGTCATCAACCAGCCGCTGAGCGAGGACGCACTGCTGCTTGGCACTGCATTTCGAACAAGTTAATAATTGTTGGCCACAGCATTCGTTTTTTCAAAACAATCGAGGCGGAAGCATAAGGAACGCACCAACAGTGGAAACAAGGGAGGCATAGGTACAGTATTCCTTGTAGTCGATCACGTTGTCTCCGTTCTCATCCGTCTGTTTATGATGGTTGATATACTCAGCATTCCCGAAATAACAACAGTGAAGAGAACAGAAACGTACGGCAGCAAAGGAGGCATTGACCTCGGAAGCGTTCAAATACGCTCCCACAACCTCCATCCATTGCTCGAAACTGACCTTTCCTGTCTCATCGGCGTAGTCATACCAGTCACCACAATACCTGACCTCGATCCTTTCCGCTTCCTCTCTTCCCGCTCTTGCTGCCAGCTCCTCCAGGAAGGGCACCTTCACCGAGGACACTGTCACGTTCCCCTCTTGTCTCTCTTTTTCACGAACAGCCACCTCGGGTGTGGTCTCATTGGCAGGGGAAGGGAGATCGAGGACCCAGGAAGGGCACCCTTCGCAAGGGTTGATTGGGTTGGCAGTGCTGATGCATGCCCTGCGAGCACTGCACCATCCACAACCCGATGTCTCTTCACATTCTTTGAACGTTTCGATTCTGTTGCACTCATCAACTGGATTGGTTTGGTTTGGTATGGTACATGGAATGAGACAGGGAAGAACGGAAGGTGACCGAAAGAGACACGAAAGAATGAGGTGAAATGAAGGACATACTTTCTCCCAAAGTCTGGCAAAGGAACTCGATGGTGTTGGAATATGGCAAGGAGTCAATGCTGATCTGAGGGCAGAAGGAAATGCCTCTCATGGTCCAAAGAATGTCGTCCAACAAGAAGCAAAACTCGTTGGGCAGGATCATGCCGCCGAAGAGGGAGGCGCAGACGGCAATCTGTTTGTTGTCATAGTCCAACTTGATGGTCACATCCACAACGCTGATATTGAAGGAGCGTTCCTTCATACATCCCAAAAAGTCTAAAAGCAACAGTTTAGTGTATAGTTTAACATCAGAGAAGAGAGGACAGATTGCAACCAACCGCGAAGTCCGATAGAAAGGTCGATGAGACGATCAGTGCTGCTTTTGCCGAGTTTGATGCCCATGTTCACTTTCTAGGGTTTAACAGTTAACAACCAGAGCAAAGGAGAAATAGACGAACAGAAAGAAAGATTGAATAAAGAAACGTACATCCTCACAAGCAGTACGAGAGACTTCGAAGCACAATTCAGGTTCAAAGTTCAACATATTCGCCAGCTTTAGTATCTTGGGCGCCTCTCTCTGGGCTCCCTGTATGACAGCGTCCAAGTTCAACTCCACAGCTGACAACGGCCGGGCCAGCTCGGAAAGAGGAACGCCCACAGAGAAGTCACCAATGTCGAGATAGTCTGCCACGTCGCCTAACTCATCCGCGTCAACGGTGAATTGGAGTTCCCCTCCGACTGCCTGCAACAAGTTGCCGAGGTTGACCTTGACGGCAGTCATGTCCACCAGCGAGAAGAAGCTGTTGGTGAGAAGGTCCATTTTGAAGGGCACGCAAACTGGTTTTATGTATTTTAACATGAGATAGAGGGCGATAAGTGCTCTTCTTAAGAATGTCAAGAAGGAAGAGTACTCAGAACTGAGAACAAAGGGTACCTGAGCAAGAGGCTGCCAACTGTCCAGGAGTAGCGGAGCAGTCCCAAGTGACGTTCTCTGGACCCTCCCCGCCCACGGCAAACTCCGTGTTCTCCACATAGGTAGGAGTTGAAGCACTAGTAAGGTCGCCGACCAAGACCAGTACCACCACCGCCAAAAGCAAACCTGTAGTTCTCATATTGGTGCCTCCTATTTGCCAAAGCTTTCTTTCTTTCGAGTTTGTTTTGGTCTTATCTTTGAAGAAGTTTTTTACGGTGGGTATCCCTTGTTTATTTTGTAACTTTTCTTTTGGGCTACAGTTTGGTTTGTATTGCGGGGCAGCTGACTTTTGGCGAAAATGATGCTCAGCTGTTGCAAAGTGTCTATAAGAGTCCCCATTTTCAAACATTATCCAACCAATCATAAGACACAATTCATTTTGGAATCCCATCTCAATTGGTTGGCTGTATTAATGGCCATCTAAAAGTTTGAATTTTGGTAAACCAAGCAATATAGCTTTATTGTGGTAAATAACCAAACAAAGCACTCGCTTACCTATCTGGCAACGAAAAAGAAAGACCACCGGACGTTTAGAATAAAGCAAACAAAAAAATTTGAGTTTACTTTACAATCTCCAATAACCAGTGCAAAGATACAAAGAAACGAAACATGTCAAGTTCCAACGTTACCCCGGGCCTCTCTTTCGTCTTACTGCTCGTCCTGTCGGCAAGCCTGCTCGTGGTCGGCAAGCCAATCAACACCAAGTTCTCCGACTCCCCAGGGGCGGAGTACGAGCTGAGGAAGCAAGGCCAAGGCTGGTCGGTCTTTCATAGGAGACAAGCCAGCGCGGAGTGGGAGACTGCCAACACCTGGTGTGGACCTGAGGTCGATGAGGAAGGACGCCTTTCCTATGCTTGTGCTGGTACTGACTGGGGTTCTGTTGCCCTCGACCATTTCTGCTTCCTTTAACACCTTTTTTTGTTTTAAAAAAAACAGCTTGCTTCAATCCTGTGGGAACGGTCTTCAGGCTCGCTGAGTTTGCAGGTACTATTCTCTCTTTTCTCTCTCCCGTTCACTTCATGACCTGTGGTTAACGAAAAAAAAATTTACTATAAAACAATCGCTATATCAGCTGAGTTACAATATGAGGTGGATTTTGCAGCATTGAGCAAGGAAGGAGACTTTTCTATCGACGTGGACGTGCCCTTCCATGAGTGCTTCGACATTCCTGACTTCCCAGACCTGCCCGACGAGCCATGGAAAAGAGAAGGGACGAACGACTCCTCCGTGCTTCGCAAGAAACGAGACATATGCACGCCGGACAGCGTGGACATTAACGTGCCATACAACACTTTGTTTGGGGCTTTGGGAACTCAGACCATCGACCTTACTTGGGGCCAAGCTTCGGTACCTATTGCGCCCTGTGTTATTATGTTTCTCTTCTCACTATTTTTTTGTTCTCACGTATATGCAGGTTGATACTCCAGACATTTCATCCTTTCCATCTTTCCCAGGAGCACTGGACATCTTTGGCGATGCTTGCCTCAAGATGAAAGTTGACCTCTGCGAAATGGTAACACCTCGCAACAACTACTTCGCCTCTCTCTCTCTCTCTCTCTCTCTCTCTCTTTCGTTTCAGACAAATGAATGATCTGTATTTAACTTGTATGATAGGATATTCCTCGCATCGAATTGTTGTATGCTGACAGGGTCATTATCACTGCGTCCCTTCGTGACCTCCCTTATGGTCCTCTTCAAGTGGCGTTTGCTGCCATCGGTTCGTTTCTCCTCTTGTTTCTCTTCATTCGAGTGCATATGTCTTGCCCTGCGCTTACACAGCCAAACGTCAACCTTCAGACGCCTTGAAACAAGTGCGTTGCTACTCCAAGCTGGACGGCATTGCCACCATCTCCCCCATCTCCTTCGATGAGGCCACCGGCACCGTCACCATCTGTCCTCCGATCCTCGGTCGTTCCTTCACCTACTCTCCGTGCTTCTCCCTCCACAACCTCATCATCTCCCAGAGCGGACTGCAAGCCTGCATCAACGCCACCTTGGCCGGCAGCAACTATGGTTTGGGTTGCTTCCGTGTTGGAGAAGGTTTGCGCCCTTGCTTCAAACTTCATTCCAGCTTGACTGCTTCATCTCACCGACCTTGCGCACAAACAAACAGTGACCGACTGCACCACGCTGGACTGCAGTGGCTGCATTGCGGATGATCGCTGCGGATGGTGCGCCTCCAAAGGCATCTGCATGCCCAAGGACCCCAGCATCCTCAACCCTTGCGACCAATGCGTGGGCGGCCTGCAGTTTGAGAACGGAGAGGTGTTGTGCCAGGCAGCTGGTGGCGAGAATCCCTACGAGGACTGCATCAGGAAGTTCAGGAGGCTGGACAGCGAGAGGGACTACCAGCTCACCTTGTTGGAGTACAGGTTGGGTCCTGGCAAGTGGCTGTCGTTGGATGGTTCGTATGCCTTTCTCTCCTGCCAGTCTTCCTCTCCTCTGCTTCTCTCTTTTCCTCTTCTTCTTTGCTCATTTCTCTTCACGTTGCAGAGAGCGAAAGGCACTTCAACATCTTGGACTCGGATGGGGATGGAGTGGTACTGATGGAAGAGTACTGCCAGATGGTGCTCAACCTCTAACACAACAACCAACCCCGAACAAGCCATCCAACCGCAAGAAACCATATTGTCATATACATTTCCTCTTTGTATTCAAAACCATAAGTAAAGCATCACCCTTTTTAGATGTCCACTTTGGTCCAAAAGTCCTCCTCGTCCCCCACTTCCTCGGTGGCCCCTCCTTCCTCTTGCTCCGGTATGTCCACGCCCATGGCTCGCAGCTGCTCCACCACCTCCGGGTTGTCCGTCGGGATGGGCGGCATCTGCTTGGCGGACTTGTTGTCGACAGCCATGTCCATGATCCACTGCGCGAACTTGGTGTGGAAATGGTCCCTGATCTCTTTCTCTGACTTTATGTTGTTCTCCACGACCCACTTCACCGTTCCTTTGATGATCCTTTCTCCTGTTGTTGGTTCATCAGTCAATGAGTGATTAGACCTGACCAAATTCTTTTTTTTTTTTAACGAAGAACAAACCTGTAGCGCGATAAGGTGACTTGGAAGCACGGCTGACCATGTCATCACGGAAGGTGGTGAAGTCGAGGTTCAGGGCCGAGGACATCTTGTAGGTCAGATCGGCGATGGCCTCCTCCACTACGTCCTGCAGGTTGTCGCACATGGCGTAGCTGAAGGAGGGGGCGCTGCTCTTTTTGTTGAGCATGGTGGTGCATATGAGATGCGCTCTGTCGCCCCATTTGGCCCATACGTCCCCTTGCACCAACGCGACACAGGCCACCACCACCATCACCAACCCCCACAAGCAACGCAGCCGCCGTTGTGCCATTCTTCTTTCTTCTCTGTTCTTTTGCTTGCTTCAATTCTTGTAGACAATTCTGATGCACGTCATCACGTCCGCAAAAATTTCAGGACTTGAGAAAGGACGCGAGATAAAAGAATAAGGGTAGGAGACAGGGAAATTTTGTAGACAATGGCAAAAACACGTCAGCTTGTCCGCAAAAAGTTCAAGGACACGAGCGAGGACGTGAGCGAAAGAACACGATAGGAGAGAGGACATGAGCGCATTAGATGGACACGAGAGAGGCTTGGAGAGAGGCAGCAAAGAAAGAAAAAATAAAAGAGAGATGGAAGATGAGCCGATGGGTGGGCGGTTTCTCGTTCCTCTTCTGGTTCCGTTCGTGCGGTGTTATTGGGTCGCAGCGTGTCTCTTCTACTGCCTGAAGTTCTGGTCCCCCAAAGTCGACGCATTGACCTCCTACGGCAAGCTCGCTAAAACCACCGGCACCGCTGCCACTCGCTCCGCTTCCGATCGACTCTTCGCCTTGCTGCGCGCTCCTGTTGTCACGCACAAGCTCGGATGGACCAGCTTCTACGTTTTTGGCTTTCTCTGGAACCTGCTCTTCCATTGGGCGTTCGTCTATAGGCTCGGTTGGGATGGGGAGGCGACGCAGCCAAGCTTTCGGTTCGTTTTTTTTTTGTTTTTAATCTACTGTCCTGCTTCCTTCTCTTCTGCTCATCTCGCTTCTTCTCCCCTTTTTCTTCTTCTGCACAAAAAATAAAAAGGCATCGTTGGTTGATCGGCGCGTTGTTCGGCCTGCACCTGATCAAACGGATTTTCGAATGCCTGTTTGTGCATGCCTTTTCCCATCGGTACATGACGCTTTTAAACTTTGTTGCCGGTGCTTCTCTCTCTTCTCTTTGCTCTCTTTTCACTGCTTGCCTGCTTGCCTGCTTCTCTTCTTCTTCGTCCCTCTGCACTCGGCTGACGATTCGCTTGTCTCGGTCTCGTTCTCTCTTCTCTCTGCTCGGCTTCTCTCTTTGTCCTTGCTTCCCTTCTTCTCTCTTTCTGACGGAGGATCAACAACAACAACACCACCACATAAAAGGGCTTTCGTACTACTTCATGGTGCCTCTTAGTTTCGTGGAAAGCTACGATGACCTCCACTCCGAATCGCTGCCGTCAGCTGCCTTCTTGTTAGTTGCTCTCTTTTTGTTTTGCTTTGGCAGGTTCTCATCTCTTTTCTTGTTTTGGTTTTAAAGTATTCTGTGTCTTACTATCTTCTTTCTAACACTTCTGCTTTCTCTTCTATTCTATGTTCTCGCTTCGCTTCTCGTACTCATCTGCAACAGCGTCGTTCAACTTCACTCGCATCGCATATTGGCCTCTTTACGCCACAACAGTACCAAGAAAACCACTGCTTCAACAACGCAAGATACCAACTACAATATTCCACATGGCGGCATGTTTCGGTGGGTGTCGTGTCCCCATTACTTAGGAGAGATCATTCTATACGCTGCTCTCATGTGTTTGTCTGCGCCTCCCATCAACTATTCATTCTTGTGCGTACACTTTCTCTGCGACCAAAAACAATGGCTTAACTTAACGAAACCAAAAAAAAAAACTAAAGGTTGGTGATGGCTTTCGTGGCACTGAACCTTATACACAGCGCCATCAGAACACATGCTTGGTACCTCAGCAAGTTCGAAGACTATGTTTTGCTGCAACGCTCCGCTCTCGTTCCGTTTCTTCTGTAAGAAAAAACCCTTTCTAAAGGTTTCAACGACGATATCCGACAACGTTTTCCAGTTCAGGTTTTACTCTTCTTCTTGAGCCAGATCTTTCTCTGTTCAAGGATAACCATTCCCTTTGGCTCACCTCCCAATGGCCTTTCATACAGGCACTCTATTGCTTTCTCTCTCTCTCCCTCCGCATCTCTCTTCTCGTTACCAAGTGAACAATAAACAAAACAGTTGACTTGTTATTTCTTAGAAGTGCTGGATGATGGTGCACCACCAGAGCCAGCTTGCAAAAAGAGGTCTTGTTCAATGCCAGCCCCTCCTCTCATCCAGTCCATAAAGATGTTTGGTATCTTCTCGCCATAGTAGATCTTGGTGTTGTTGGCCAGGCTTTGGAAGAGCACCAGCTTCAAGTACTCGGGTGTTAGTCTCAGGGCGTTGGCCTCGGCCTCCATCTTCATGGAGTAGAAAGCGGCCTCCGCCAAGGCCTTTTGCTTTGCCAAGTGCATTTCCTACAGAAGAAAAAGCGAAGAAGAACGAAGAAGAAGAAGAAGAAGAAGAAGAAGAAGAAGAAGAAGAAGAAGAAGAAGAAGAAGAACCAGAAGAGAATGAGAACCAGAAGAGAAAGAGAAACGACAAAAGAGAAAAAAGATGAGAAAACACAAGTCGAGAGCAAAACACGAAAGAAACACGAAAGAAAGAAGAACGTACATTTTCGATCTCTTGTTTTTTGGCTTCGCCTTGCTTTTCTTTTATTTCCTTTTGTACATTAATGAGAGAAACGTTCGCTTCCTGCATTCGAAGAAAAAGAAAAGAACACAAAGCAGTCAGATGGATGGGACTACGAAATCTTCAAACGGTGTTTTCTAAAAAGACAAACCTTTTCAGCAGCGATGGCAGCAAGAGCAGCTTGGCTTTGCGCTTGGATCAACGAAATAGAAGCGGCTTTCTCGGCTTGAATTGTTTCTTTCAAACGCGAAGTCTCTTCCTCCTTCAATATCACCAATTGGTTCTGTTTGGCCACTCGCAACCTTTGAAGAGCGAGAGCGTCAAGGTGAAGTCACGACGAGGCCCAAAACACAAAACGAGAGAAAAAAAATACTTGGTTTCTTGTTCAGCAACTTCTTCGTAGTTCTTACGCACGTTGGGAGGAATGCGTGGCTTCGTGACACGGATGGCCACAATCTCAATACCTAGGTAATACAGCAATGTTTACGGTAAGAAGGAGAACCAAAAAGCTAAAGAAATAACAAGGGAACAGGAGAGAGAACAGAAGAGAGGACGAGCGGACGAGAGAAGGGAAAGAATTGAAGAGAGAAGGGTAAAGAAAGTAGAGAGGAAAGAGGAAAGAGGAAAGAGAACCAGTATTGTATTTGTTGCACGACTCTTGAAGGGAGGTGGCAAGGGACTCATCCAACGTATCAAACTTATCTATGTAGACCTCTTGCAAAGAGTGGCCGCTGCAAAACTGGTTGATCTCATGATGAATCTATTTATGCATGGATGGCGAAAAACCTTCAGAAGAAGAAGAAGAAGAAGAAGAAGAAGAAGAAGAAGAAGAAGAAGAAGAAGAAGAAGAAGAAGAAGAAGAAGAAGAACAAGAAGAAGAACAAGAAGAACAAGAAGAAGAACAAGAACAAGAACATGAACAAGAACATGAACAAGTAAAAGCAGCAGCAGACCAACAAAATTGAACCAAAACACAACAAGAACAAAGTTTGTCACCTTGTCAAAAATCCAGGTCTTGTCGTAGTTGACGCCATAGCTCTTGACGGTGCTGTGCACCGACTCCTTTCGCAGTTGGTTTACCACTTCAATCTTATCTTTTGTTTTTTGTTTTTGTTTTTGTTTTTTTTTTTGACTGTTTAGATGAAAGATAAAGTGTTGAGAGGAAAAGCGGAGTGGTACCAAAGTAGATCATCACACCACCGGAAGTGCCGCAGGGAATGTCGACCACGGTGTCGGTCTGCAGCGTGATCTGCACGTTGGCCATCCGCGTTACGAACGGCAGCATGAAGTGGTAGCCGGGCTCGGCCATGGTGTTGAGCAGCGCGCCGCCGCGAAAGTAGAGCCCCACGTGCCCTTCCTCCACCTGGTGCACGCTGAGGAAAAGGCCGGTCACCAACAGCAGAGGCACGGCCAAAGCGACAGCACCGACCACGCCCATTTGTGTGTGTGTTTCTTTTTTTTTATTTATTAATTTTTTCTTTTCTTTTCTTTTCTTTTCATTTTTTTTGGATTTGATTGATGATTCCAATAATTTCTTTTTCGGTGAAGATCATTGCATCGTCCTATCGAAAATCAGAAAATAAAACTTTCTGATCAAATTATCCTTTTCTGTTAGGTTGCAGTATTTGTTTACCAACCTAATAGTTGATTTACTAATAGTTGAACCCATCTTGATTTCAGTGCGGTGATGACGTAATTTCGGGAAGAAAGCAACCAATAGCGGAACGGTTGATCTATTAAACTTCCCGACCACGCGCCGCTTCGGGAAGAGAGAACAAAACGACTAAATACAAAAGGAAGTTCTCTTTCTTTCGACCTTCTCTCTCTCCCACCAAGCAAACCCAACTGAAACAACACAGGAGCTCCCACGATGAAACAAGCCGCTGCCTCGTCTGCCTCTCAACAAGCTGGCAAAAGGGCGCTGTTCTCGCCGCTCAAGTTTGGCGCTCTCACCGCCAAGAACAGGGTGTGGATGAGCCCCATGACGCGCAACAGGGGGGTCGTCCCTGGCCCCCTCCAGCAGACCTACTACCAACAGAGGGCCTCGGCCGGGTTGATCATCTCGGAGGGCACGTTTATCAGTCCGCAGGGTACCGAGTGGCCGCAAGCACCTGGTATTTACAGTGAAGACCAAGTGAAAGGATGGTGAGTGGCTTTTTTCATAATCTTTCCTGTGCTCTTCTTCTTCTTGTTTTTCTTCTAGTTCTTGTTCTTTTTTCTCTTCCTCTTCTTCTTCTTCTTCTTGTTGTCCTCTTCCTCTTCCTCTCCTCTCTCCTCTCCTCTCTCACTCCCTTCCACTCTCATTTTCTCTCTCCCTCTTTCTCTTTCTTTCTCGTTTCTTCTCTCTCTCTCTCTCTCTCTCTCTCTCCCCTCCTCCCCTTCTCACTCCCTCTCTCTCTCTGCTTGTTCTTCTGCTTCTCTCTCTCCTCTCTCTCTCTCTCTCTCTCTCTCTCTCTCTCTCTCTCTCTCTCTCTCGCCTCTCTCTCTCTCGCCTCTCTCTCTCTCGCTCTCTCTCTCTCTCTCTGGCTCCCTCTTTCTCTCTCTCTCTCTCTCTCTCTCTCTCTCTCTCTCTCCCTCTCCCTCGCTCGACAGTTTCTAAGATCGTGTGCTGTTTGTTATTCATAAACAGGAAAAAAGTGTTAGATGCTGTTCACAAAAAGGACGGTCTCATGGTTTGTCAGCTGTGGCACGTGGGCCGACTCACTCACCCTTCCGAACAAGCCGGCAAGCAACCCATTGGTAACGTCGTTTGGCCATACTCGTTTTTCTCTTGTGTTGCTTTTTGTGCTTCGGTGGCGTTTATGTTGCGTTTTGTTGCGTCTTCTCACCTTATTGGTTCTGTTTTCTCGCACACAGGTCCTTCCGCGATAGCAGCAACCGGAGGTAGGATCTGGAGAGAGAACGGCCCGGTGGACTCTCCCTATGTTACACCCAAAGAAATGACAGAGCAGGACATCCAAGAGAACATCCAAACGTGGAAGAAGGCCGCTAAAAATGCCAAAGAAGCTGGTTTTGATGGCGTTGGTTTGTTTTGCTTTCCTCTTTCTGTTTGCCTCTGTTCTTTCTTCCTTTATCCCTTTTTCCTCCATCTTATTTTTTTGTTACCAATAAAGAGGTACATGGAGCATACGGCTATCTTCCGGCGCAGTTCTTGCATGACGGCTCCAACCAAAGAAAGGATGCATATGGCGGCAGCATCCAGAATCGATGCCGCTTCCTGCTGGAGGTTATTGAGGCCGTAAGCTCCGTATGGGGCTCGGACAGGGTTGGGCTCAAGCTGTCTCCTTCCAACACCTATAACGATATGAAAGATAGTGACCGATTGGCGTTGAATGTACACTTGGTAAGACTTTTGTACTTGTTCTTGTTCTTCTCGTTCTGCTTCTTGTTCTTCTGCTTCTCGTTCTGCTTCTTGTTCTTGTTCTTGTTCTTCTTCTTCTTCTTGTTCTTGTTCTTCTTCTTCTTCTTCTTCTTCTTCTTGTTCTTCTTCTTGTTCTTCTTTTTCTTCTTCTTGTTCTTCTTGTTCTTCTTCTTCTTCTTGTTCTTCTCCTTCTTGTCCTTCTTCTCCTTCTTCTTCTTCTCTCTCCTCCTTCTTCTTTTCTTCTTCTTCTTCTTCTTCTTCTTCTTCTTGTTCTTCTTCTTCTTCTTCTTCTTCTTCTTCTTCTTCTTCTTCTTCTTCTTGCCTTTATTCTTCTCCTTTAAACGTTTGCTAACCTTGTTTGACAAACAAGCTGAAAGAATTAAGCAAAGCAGATCTAGCGTATGTTGCAGTAATGGAACCTTCTCCCATGGACATCAAGTTTGGAGCTGTCCCCGTGCCTGTTAAGGAGCTGCGTACCCATTACAAGGGCACCGTACGTTACTTTCTCGTTTTCTCTTCTATCTGTTCTCTCATTCAACATCTCTCTTTCTGTGCGTATCTTAACGGTACCTGTAGTTGGTAGCAAACGTGGGCTACACGCAAGAAACAGCAAGCAAAGCTTTGGAGAACGGTGAAGCCGATGCCGTCTCCTTCGGTCAACCATTCGTCGCGAACCCGGACCTGCCACATCGCTTCCAAAAGGGTTTGCCATTGAACGCTGTGGATTACTCCACCCTCTACATCGGTGGTGAGAAAGGATACACCGACTATCCCTTTGCTTCCTGAACAAATAGTCATTGGCAACCATTAACAAAACATCATCATGTGCTATATACAGTCTTTTTGTGTTTATTTTGTTTCTTTGTTGCATTCTAACTTTTTACAATGGGAGGTAAGCAGTTGTGTTACTCGCGGTAGTTTCAACAACGAATTCGCACATTCGGCAGCCATGCCTTCTCTCCGTGCCTGTAATGCTAAAGAGAAAGAGCTGTTATGTAAGCAGAAGTGGACATAAAAATTACAAAAAACCACAAAGTTGAAAGTACTTTCAACTTTGCTTCTTCATCCAGTCATGCTCTGCAAGCAGCTCTTTCACTCGTCCTACTGCGCCAACGGGGTCGTCTCGGTGACGCAAGAACCATCCTTGGAGCTCCACCGGGGCGACGTGCTTCTCGGGAATGGCCGCCGCAAAGTCCTTTGCCAAGTCTTCCTCCTCCGGGAAGAAGGACAGGAAGAGGCGACGGGCCTGGTCCTTGGTGGCGTTGCCAAACTCGAGCTTGACGTCCATGCGTCCAGCTCGAATGAAGGCCGGACAGAACTTCTCAGGGTTGTTGGTGGTGGCCATCAAGATGCTTCCCTCCTGAGCTACCAAACCATCGATGCAGTTCAACAAACCGGCCAACGACAACTTACCTGCTCCTCCATCCTTATTACCACTTCCTCCTTCTTCTGACTCTCCTCCTTCTTCCTTGCTCTTACTGCGAATAGTAGGAAAGGCATAGTCGATATCCTCAATGAGAATGATGCAGTTTGGCGGCACGTTGTTGAAGTACTGGCTGAGGTTCTGGTCGTTCTGGCAATCCCTTAACGAAAGATAGCAAACGTCCTTGCCAAAGTAGCTGGCCATGGCCAGCACAAAGGAGCTCTTCCCTGTTCCCGGCGGGCCGTAGAGGAGATAACCCCTCCGATAGGGTATGCCGTGCTGCAGGTACCACTCCTCTGAGTTGAAGAAGCGCTGAAGGTCCGCGACGGCCCTCTCGGCGAGACCCTCATGAAGCACCAAGCTCTCCAGACTGCGAATGGACCGGGGCACGGCATTGCCCCAACAGCCTCTCCACACGTCCGTCTGTACGTAGATGAGTACCTTGTCCTCCGCCAAACTCTTGAGCAAGTGCTGGCGCTTTGCCTCCTCCACGATAGAGAGCAGCAGCGCTCGCCGCCTACCCAGACAGGTTATGCTCAAGGTCGTCAGGACTTCGCTGGAGTCGCCGAAGCTTTGCCTCTTGGTCACGTCGCGTAAGGAGAGGGTCATCCAAGCGAGGGTGCCTCTATGACGGAAGATATGGCGGCCGCCAGGGCCAGGAGTGGCCTTCACTTTCCACCCCCTTTTCTCCGCCCTGCTAAGACCCTTCACATCAGCGACAACGTTGGCGAGGACTCCCATCTCCCTTTGGTGTCTAGCCGGACGTTTGGAGCTGAGGCTCATGAGCAGAGCGCGGTCGTTGAAGGGTTGGAGGGCCAGCCACTCCATCAACCAGGAGAAGGCCTCGTCCTCGCTGTTCACCGTCAGCGTGGTGCTAACCTGTTGCCAGAGGAGGTCGAGGAACTGCCGCAGCGTGCCTTGAACCAGAGCGACGAACACGCCGCCGGCCACCAGGAACAACAATTGGTTAAAGGATACTCCTCCTCCCGAAGAGGAAGCTCCAGCAGTGCTATCCATTACTGTTCGGAAAGAAGCGGGTTGGCTTTGGGGTGGTAATGCTTTAGCTATTGTACTCCAAAAAACAGCATCATGCTTTTGGCTATCTTTTGTTTACAATTTATAGTTGTTCGTATTCACGATCGTGCATCCGAACACACTTTTCTTTCAGAAATGTTGTTCGGGGCTTGTTTTCGTTGTTCACGGTCTCCGCAACGAAACCGATTGCTCGTGGTTATTATCGGAAAACCACGTGCTGCGTTACAAAATTACGTCGACAAAAATTATTAAGAGCTGAAACCTGACGTCACCGCACCGGAGAAATAAAATATTCTTCTGTTATCGATACACCGATTCGGAATTTTCGTTCCTCCGCGCTGCAGTCCACGTCGACAAGAAATGCTTCCACCCGATAATTGTTTTGATAGTGTCGATTGTCGTTGGATATTGTAAACATAAAAGAAGAAGAAGAAAGGGAAGAAGAAGAAAAAGGGGAATCTACCAACAAACTGGAACGAAGGGTTATTTTATTTTTTTAAAATATATATATTTTTTTTGGCTCGCTACAACTGGTCTGCCTTCATGCTCTCCCTCCTCCTCCTTCGCAACTGTGTGGTTGCAAAAATGCAACCACCAAAACAAAACCTGAGACATATCCAGTGAAACCAGAGGGAAAACCCATTTCCACCGTTTTTGAAAGAAAACTTTTTTTTTAAAAAAAAAGAAGAAAGAAATTGCTCTCCTTGAAGGTCTCTCTCTTCCTTTTCTTCTTCCTTTTCCCCCCTCCGATTGTTCTATTCTAAACTTTTTTTTTTCTCAAACCAACACAACAGAAAGAAAGAAAAAAAGAAAGGAAGGAAGGAAGAAAGAGAGAGAGGGAGAGAAAACAAAAAAAATGGACTTGACGATGCCTGCCTTTTGGAAGCTGATGGAGTCGGCCACGGGGTGGAGCCCATACAGCAAGCCCTCGCGGACGTTGGTCAAGCTCCCGCCGGAGGAGGAGGAGGATGAGAGGAAAGCAGAAGAAGAACAGCTGCACCCCACGTTTCGCAATGTTTATAGCGACATTCTACGAAAGCAAAAAGCGGAGGAGCGGAAGAAGAACAGGAAGGAGGAGAAAGGAAAGGAGAAAGACGAGGAATACGTCAAGTGGAGAGCGAAGCTTAAGGAGGAAGAAGAAGAAGAGGAAGCCGGAGAAACGGAAACGAGTGCTGTTCTCCCTTTCCAAAAACAACAACAACACAGGGGAATAGCAGAAAGCGAAGTCACTGGCGAAACAGAGGACCAACCCGAGAGAAGCAAATGGAAGAAAGAGATGGAAGAAGCAGAGACGGAGAGAAAAGCACGCATACCCGACGAGGACACGCGACGTCATCCTCGAGCACAGGAGGCAGGAGAGGAGAAGACAGCCAAAGCGCCGCCGCCGCCATTCGTTGAACTCAACCAAGGTGAGTGACCGTTCCTCCTCTCCCGCCAAACAACCTTTTTTTTTGTTTGTGTCTTGCGTTCCCTTCCTCCTTTTTAGAAACCTTCTCTATAGCCCTATATTTTCTCGTGTTTTCGGTTTCTTTCTTTCGGCTTTCCTTCTCTTTTCCGAATTGGACCAATCAAAATTTAGTGTCGACAGAGATCGACCAATCAAAACACGTCTCCTCCAATTCTCTTCCGATTTTCTGTCACTTTTCAAATGCTCATTCTTCCTTTTCAACTTTTTCGGTTTTTATTTGCGCTATACTCGTTTCTCTCTCGCTTTCATTTTCTCTCTCTCTGCTTTTTTGCAGAAGACCACAAACGTACCACAACGCCGACAATGCTGCAAACGGAACCGCCGCTACCAGCCACGTCTCCTCCTTCCTATGAGGAGCAATTGAGGGAGAGAGAGGAGGAAGGATGGGAGGAGGGAAGAGAGGGAGGGAACGAAGAGCTTCGCTCCATCGAGTTGTTGGAGGCCGACGTCCTGGAGATGGCCTCCGAGGCCGAACGAAAGCTCTCTCTCATCGTTCGCGAGCTTCTCGCGTTGGATCAACATCAACAAAAAGGTGAAACGGGAGAAGTCAAAGAGGCGACCGAAACCGTCGAGGAAAAAGACCGTCGAAAGGCGGAGAGGAGCGAAAAGCTAAGCTTTACGACGGACGAACGACTGGTCGAGAGCCTGGCGCAAGGCGCGGTCGCTCTGATGGAGTCCATCAGGACGCAAGCGGAGGAACTGAGGGACATGGTCCAGCTTTGTTTGGGCAGGGCGGAGAAGGCCAACATCGAGAACGAGAAGACAAAATTGATGCGCTCTTGTCTTCCGCAACTATTGTTGCTCTCTGGTATGTTCTTTTTCTTTTTTTCGTGTTCGTTCTTTTTTTTTTTTGGTTTTTCTGACTTCTTCTTTTATTTTTGTTTGTTGTTCTGTGTTGATTTATATTTTATTGGTTTTTTTTTGTTTAAGGAGACTGGTCCGAGCAACCAACGTTGTCTGTGAGCAAAGCAGAGACGAAAGAAGGAGAGCCGGAGGCGTACTACTATCCGGCCAAGACAGAAGTAGCGGGAGTAGAAGAGGAAATGAATCGCGTCAAGGATCGATCCGGACAAGTTGCCAGAGAGTTAATGCGTTTGTTGGCGATGGATGCGATGCAAGAACTAGAGAACAGAAAACGAGGAAGAACATCGACGACGGAATTGCAACATCTTGTTCCTTCTTCCACCTCTTCACAAATCGAAGGAGATGAAGGCGAAGAAGAAGAACTAGAACTTGAGGTGACGATAGTTCAAGAAACGACAACGACGACTACCACCTTTGAAGAAGGAGCTGAAGAAGGAGAAGAAGAGGCAGAAGAACAGAAAATAGCCAAGAAAAGGGAAAGAGAAGAAGCAAAAGAAGAGCTGATGAAAGCTTTCGCAGAGGAGAAACGAGGTCCAACGGACGAAGAAGATGCGCAAGAAGACATCAAAGACGAAAAAGAAAGAGAAGCAGCATTACAGCACAAAGAAATGGAAGAGAAAGAACTGGAGTTAGAGGTCGAACGAATGGAAGAAGAAGGTGGACCCTCAATGGCGTTTGTGGCTGCATCAGAAGGCGGAGCAGGAGAAAGCAAAGAAAGTGTTCCTCCGACAGAAGGGGAAAAAGGAGGAGGAGAAGAAAGAAAGGAACAAAAAGAAGAAAAGGACCAAGACCAGGAAGGCGGAAGAGGAGGAGGAGGAGGGGGAGGAAGTGGAAGTGGTAGTGGTGGAGGAGGAGGAGGGGATGAGAAGAAACCGGAGAAAGAACAAGATGAGGAAGAGAAGAAAACGAAGGAGAAAGAGAAGAAGAAAAAAGAGAAAGAGAAGTTGAAGGAACAAAAGGAAAAACTGGTGCAACTGTGGAAAGCGAAGGAAGAGGAAATACCTCCAACTGAGGAAACGACCAAAGTGTGGAAAGAGGAAACGCAGCAGGAAAAAGAAAAGGAGAAAGAAAAAGAACCCCCTATGATAACGGGAGAAGAAAAGAAGGAAGAAAAACCAAAGCTCTTCGTAGAAGAAGAAAAAGAAGAGCCGACGATAGCGCAACGAGAAGAAATAGAGGAAAGAAAACCGAAGTTCTTCCAACCAGAGCAACCAATGATGCGACGAGAAGAACAAAAGCAAGAAATGTTGGCCCTCCTCAAAGAAGAACAAGAAAAAGAAGAAGAGGTGAAAAAACAGAAAGAGGAGTTGAAAAGATGGTTGGCTGCCACTGAAAGGAGGCGCAGCGAGGCTGAAGAAGCGAGGCAAGCGGCGATATTCTATCGGCCCGAAGAAAAGGAGAAGAGGAAGAAGCAGAAAGAGCGAGTGTTCTTCGAAAGAGAGCCGGAAGAGGACATCCACGAACAAAAGTTGTGGCTGAGGAGGATGATGCTTTCCAAAGAAGCCAAGTTTAGATTCGAAGAAGAACCAGCAGAACGAGAACGATTCGAGAAGCAGATGAAGAAGAAACCTTCTTATCACGAAGAGAGATCGTTCTTGTTGGAAGAAGAAGAAGAAAAAGAAGCGCACTTGAAGGAGCAGAAACAACAGTTAGCGATGCTTTTGAAAGAGAAAGAGAAGCAATTCATGAAGCCCGCCACTCCATTCTGGAAGGAAGAAAGACTTGAGAGACCGAGAACGAAGGAATCGGAGCTGGAAAAACAAAAGATGTTCATCAGAGACCTGCTTCAGAAGAAAGAAGAAGAACTCGGCAGAGGAAGAGTGAAACGCGAAGTGGAAAAGATCGAAAAAGTCGGTAAACCCGCTTTTGAAGAGAAGAAGATCGGAGTAAAAGAGAAAGAGATGGAGGAAAAACCGAAAGCGATGGAGGAAAAAGGAAAAGAAAAAGAATTCGAGGTGGAGTTGAAACGAAAAGAGGAGATGGAACCGGTGATATCGGAAAAGATTCAAGTCTATGTGGCTCCTTCCGTCGGTGGACGTACTCCAAAAAAATGGCAGGCAGTTCCCATCGCGAAGAAGGAAAAGGAAGCGGGAAAGGTGAAAGATGTGACGGTTCCTGTTAAGGTGACCCCCATGGCACCAAAAGAGGAGAAGAAGTTCGAACCCATCCCTATCACTTTCCACGAAGAAGGAGAAGCAAAGGATAAAGAGGAGGCAATGGAAGAGGAATGGCACAAAATTGAACGTCCAGCAGAAGAACCAAAGAAGAAGATGACGAAAGAGGAAAGAAGGCGTCTTAAGAAGGAACAGAAGCTACAAAAGAAGCAAGAAAAGTTGGAACGCAAGCAGCAACAGAAGCAGAAGAAGATGAAGGCGAAGAAAGGAGGAGAAGTTCAAGAACCATTTGGCATAGCCGTTAAGGTCGTTCCTGAGGAAAAAGTTGCGGAGAGAAAGCTTCCTTCCTGGGTGACTGTGCCGGTAAATTTGTCAGAGCAAGAACAAGAGGCGGGTGTGACAGTTCCAGTCAAAGCGACGGTCACAGCGCAGAAAATGGCAGAGCAGAAGAAGCCGCTTGTTTGGAGGACGGTTCCCATAAAGATGGAAGAGGAAGAAGAACTTAGCCCACCGACAATGCTGGAAGAGAAGAAGGAACAGGAGAAGGACATTCTCCTTCCCAAAGCGCCGGAAGAGAAGAAGGAACAAGAGAAAGCACTTCTTCCGAAAGCGAAAGAAGAAGAGAAGAAGGAAGAGGGAGCATCGGCGATGGTGACAAGCGAGAAAGAAGGAAGAGAAGCCACTCTGGAGAGAATTTCGAGTCGCAAGAAAGAGATAGAAGAGATAGAAGTGATGAAACAAGAATTGGAAAAGCAGAGAGCGGAGTTGCAGAACTTGAAAGGAAAGCTTAGTGAAGACATCGCAAAGGAACGCGCAGAGGGCGAAACAACGACGATTAAAGCTGGTGAAGAAGAAGCGACAGTGCAACAGAGAGAGAAGGAACAAGAAAGGAGAGAAGAGATGGCGCAGATGAGAGATTATGTGGAGTGGAGAGCAGATGGCATCGAACGACTTCGCAAAGAATTAGAAGGACTAGAACGAGCCAAGCAAGCACTGCGAGAAAAGGAAAGCGTGGAGAAAGGCAAAGAGAAAGTAGAAGGAGAATCAACGTTGGAAAGAATGCAAGAGCCAGAAAGCGAGATGTTGCAGGAAAGAATAGATCGCATGCATAAACGAATCGAGGAAATGGGAGAAGAAGTGGATGCGTTGAAACAGAAGCAGAGGGATATCGAAAGCTTGGAGAGAGAAGCGCAGAGAATGAAAGAACGAAACACGCATCTCGAACACGTGCCAGAAGAGGAGAAGATGATGAAGAAGAAAGAAGAAGCTGAAGGAGAAGAGAAGAAAAAAGAAGAGCCGACCTATCGCAACACCTTGGACTCATCTGACTGGATTGTAATGCATGCGACAGAGCCGGAGAGGTGGAGAGGAGTAGAAGGAGAAGAAGTAAGGAATAAATACTACGACGAAGGAGAAGGAGAAAGAAAGGAATACGACGAAGAAGAAGAAAGCCTGCCGCGTTACTACTACGAAGGAGAACAAAGAAAGAGATACTACGACGAAGGAGAAGAACAAAGCTTGCCCAGAATAGTGGAGTATGAAGTGTCTAGACCAGGAGAGGAAGGAGAAGAATGGAACAAAGTAGAGGAAGTCTGGACTCGTTATTCTGACGAGTATGAAGAAGGAGGAAGAAGAAGAGGAGGGGGCAGCAGCGGTGGCGGCGGAGGCGGCGCTCTCTCCATGCTGAAAAAGACGTTGAAGAAGACAATGGGCTCCAAGTAAGCGGAGTGAGAGAGCTAAAGCAGAAGCACGCAATGCAACAACATGCACAACACAAACCTTTTTCAGTAACAACACAGCTGTAAATAAATGAAAGAACACGTACCTTCAGTCTCTTCTCTCTTCTTCTCTCTTCTCTCTTTATTGTTTTTTAATAGGAAAAGGAAAGAAAGAGAAGAAAGGCACCATAGAGTAGCTTGGCACAGGAGTTTGCCGAGCATTTTTTCGGTCATGCTTCCTTTCTCCCCTCCCTATCAACGAGAGGCAGGCGGACGGGCCAGTGCCGCCGCAACAGAAGGAACCACGAACAGCGGAAGAACGAGAGGAGAGCGCAAACCCAGTCAAAAGGCTGAAAACGACTCATCCACTGCTTTCTACAGCAACACAGTCTACTGCCGCAAAGGAGGAGGACAGCAGTGGAGCAAACCTTCCGGCGGGAACGTTGCCAGACGAGCTTCTCTGCCACATCCTCAAAATGTTGCCCCCGGAGAGCGTAGCCCCGGCCGCCAGGACCTGCCGCCGATGGCTTGCTTGCAGCTCTCCTCGCCTCCGACGGAAGATCTTCCTGAGCTGGGCCTGCAGCTCCTTGCCTGCCTTGAAGTGGGCTGGCCTCCCCCAAGGCTGTCCTTGGCATTACGCGATAAGCAAGCAAGCAAGTGGCTGCCTCTGGGCGACTGGAGGTGTTACGATGGGCAAGAGCAAATAGATGTGTTTGGCATGTACAGCTGCAGCGTCGAACGGGCACCTAGCGGTGTTGAAATGGCTCAGGGCAAACGACTGTCCTTGGGATGCGTGGACTTGCGCCGAAGCTGCAAGAGGCGGACATTGGGAAGTGTTGAAATGGGCCATTAAGAACGGATGCCCTTGGAACAAGGAGGTCTGCTATGGAGCCGCTTTGAGCGGCCATTTGCAGATGTTAAAATGGGCAATAGCAAAAGGCTGTCACTGGGCCAGCAGCGTTTGCTCCGCTGCTGCCTTCAATGGGCACTTGGAGATGCTGATATGGGCCAGAGATAACGGATGTTCTTGGGACGAGGATACTTGTTCTAGCGCTGCCAGTGGCGGACATTTGGAAATATTGCAGTGGGCAAGAGAGAAGGGGTGCCCTTGGGATGAAGGCACTACCTCTGCGGCTGCAAAGAGGGGGGATTTGGCGATGCTAAAATGGGCGAGAGAGAACGGATGTCCCTGGAATGCGGAGACTTGCAACTATGCAGCCAGCTGAGGACATCCGTTTTCTCTGGCCCATTTCAGCATCTCCAGGTCGTCCGAAAATGCTTGCTGCTTGGCTGCAGAGAGGGGCCATTTGTTCGTGTTGAAATGGCTAAGGGCAAACAGCTTTCCTTGGAATACCACAACGTGCAGCGGTGCTGCCGAGAACTGCCAGCTGAACGTTTTGAAATGGGCAAGAGAGAATGGATGCCCTTGGGAAGAGCACACTTGTTCCGCAGCTGCAAACAGTGGCCATTTGGAGGTCCTGCAATGGGCTGGAGAAAACGGATGCCCTTGGGACGAGCACACCTGCGAAAGAGCTGCCTCGAATGGATGCTTGGAATTGGTGCAATGGGCCATCAAAAACGGATGTTCTTGGGACGACGATGCCCTACGCGGTGCTGCAATCAATGAACATGTGGCCGTTTTGCGATGGTTAGAAAGAGCATCCTGTGGAATCTATGACGAAGAAGCAAGAGCAGAAAGCGAAACAGCACAAAGAGGGGAAGAACAAGAACAAGAACAAGAACAAGGAGAACAAGAAGAAGAACAAGAAGAAGAAGAAGAAGAAGAAGAAGAAGAACAAGAAGAACAAGAACATGAACATGAAGACGAAGAAGACAAAGACGAACAAGATGAAGAAGAACAAGACCTAGAAAAAGAAGAAGAGGCCCAAGAAGAATAACAAAACAAAAATGATATGGGAAAAGGGCCGTTTCTTTATTTTTATTTATTTATTTTTTTTTCCCAAGAATTTTATTTGACGCCAGGGCCTGGACTGTTTGCCCGCCGCAAGGTAGACAAAACTAAGATAACACGTCACGCTATTTCCCCCTTTTGTCTCAGTGGGAAAATATAGGGGCCCCTCACCAATTAGTCTACCCTGCGGCGCTACGGCCTGATACTTCGATGACAATGCCGCTGATAAATGTCGGGCAAGTTCGTAGCAGCCCTGCTCATAAAGTCATCCCGTCCCTCCTCGCCTTCTCTGCCCCACAAAAAGCAATACCTCTCCCTGTTCTCTCTCACCGTCTTCAAAATGACCTCGTTGTACAGCCGCTCCGTATCCCGCTGCGACAGCGTGTCCTTCCATCGCCTCGTGTGAATGCACTGCACGAACACGAAATTGTCCAGGATGGTGTCCACCGTGATCCTTCTCTCTTTGCCGGCTGCCACCAACTCCTTTGGCAGATGCGAGTCCTCCGGAGCTTCTATCACTCCTCCGTGCTCTTTGAACGCGCCGCTGATGGGTGTCATGAAGCTGGAAAGATGGTTGGAGGCGCCGACGGGCATGTGAGCCTGCGGCCGTCTCGCCCGAATGACCTCTCCTTTCTCGAGATGAGGTTTGAAGAGGTCAACCGTGCTTCGGTCCATGTGGCTGCCACGCAAGGTATCGTCTCCAGGCGAAAGCCACTCCCCAAAGTCAAAACTGTGCTTGAAGAGAATGGAGCCAGAGTCTATGGGAAATTGGATGTTGGGCCGGAGTTCACATAGTTTCACCAGCATCAAGTATTCAGCTTTCCATATTTCGTCTCCGTCGTTCTCCGTGAGAAGGGCACCTTCCAACGGGTCCTCTCCTCCTGCTCCCGGTTGGAACTGCGGCAGGTGGGGCAGCAATTTCTTGAACTTCTGCATCGGCACTTTGCGCATGGAGTTCTCCAACACCCAACTGTTATGCCCAGTGCTCATCTCCATCTCCACGGGGAGGAGGTCGGCATCATCCCCTATCAGCCACAGGATCTTATGCTCGAGGTGCTTGAAGCGATGGCGAAGCAAAGCCCCGTAGAGGGGCTTGTGGAGGTGAGGCCGTTGCGTCCACGTGGTCTCATAGACGACGAACAGGTCGACCACCTCCTGCAGCTCGTGCAGGTGCACGTCCAGCACGTCAATGTCGTAGCCAAAGGGCACAAAGTCGATGAGCTTGGGGACCTTGCTCCGCTTGCGGCCTGTGAAGAGGCGGGAGACGTCCGGCTGAGCGCAGTCCGTGCGCTCTGCCAGCCCTGCGTGGGCGTTCCTGAAAGGAGGCCCAGTGGGCTCGGAGACGGCCCAGGGCGTCAGCTCCGCCATGAACTCGGAGAAGAGGTCGTAGTCCAGCCTGTCGGTGGCCAGGCTCTCGTACTTGGCCCAGTCGAGCGAGTTCATGAGGGTGGCCAGGCTCTCCCCTTGGCAGTCGCGCCGGAGGGGCTGCCAGTGCATCGTGGTGACGGCGCCCTTCATCACGATGACGGCTTTGGAGGCCGTGGGCGTCCACAGAAAGAAATAAAGCAGCGTCAGCGCTGCAACCAGCACAACCCCCACCACAAGCCTCCTCTTCATCTTTGTCTTTGCACACTGTCGTTTCGGTTTGGTGTTTTTTTTTACTTTCTGTTTAATTGAAATTAATTTTTATCTAAAAATGGAAAAATGTCGACAATACTATGATTTTCCATTGGAGGTTTGATTTTTTCGATCGTGATCGAGCACGTGCTCCTCCAAAACAAATAAAAAATCGATATAGCATCGGCGGAGAAGATTTTGTTCTGCTTTGCTGAGGGGGGTGCATGTGGTGTACGTGGTGTACGTACACCACAATAAAGAAAAGCGGCAGTCGATAAGAACAAAAAAAAAAACAACCAAAAAAAGATGTATTGATTGACCCTTCCCAGAGTCGAACTGGGTACCTCCCCCAAAGTTTGCCGAAACGAAAAGCACACTTCGCCGCCTCTCCCTCCTCCTCCTCCACCTCGAGGGGGGGGCAAAGGAGGAGAAGGAAGCGAGCACCGAGCTGTTCGGTTTCCGTGTGGCGCCCTCTTTTTTTTTTTTTTTCGAAAAGAACGCGCCTCGGAGATGGGCGTGATGCCAGCTTTACACCAAAGAGTCCATCTTTATCTCATTAGCGTTTATTATTCCCTCTTTCTTCCTGTTTCTAACCGCTCCCTTCAGCATGTGAACTAGTGATTATGGTACCGTACTGCTTCATTAGTGCTTTGTGTGTGTGTATGTGTGCTTTTTTGAGGGAAGAGAGAGAGAGAGAGAGAGAGAGAGAGAGAGAGAGAGAGATGCGAAAGCGAGATAAGGCAACCTTTACTCTCTGTGAAGAACAAAGAAAAGGTTGCTTAACGAATGACCTTAGTGTTTGCTCTCCTTCCTCCGGTCCGTTTTTTTGTTTAACCAGTGTTGCTGCTATCATCAGCATCAGCTGCATCATCATTGTTGCTGCTGTTGGTGTGTTGTTGGTGGAGACGAGTCAACTTCTCGACAACGTTCCATTCCCCTTCTCCCAATTGGATGTCTAATACTTCCAAGACCTTTTTTTTTCGTTTTTGTTAGAAAACAAAAGTAAAATATGTAGAAGTCTCTCTCTCTCTCTCTCTCTCTCTCTCTCTTTCTCTCGCGGTTTTTCAAAAAATACAAAAAAAAAAAGAAAGGAGAAAGCAAAATAGAATAGAGTACGAACTGTGTCTGAAGGCAATAAATGTCTGCTCAACAGCAACAACGCAAACTCTAAAACTTTGCCAATGGAGCACTTCTCTTTGACCAACTATAAACAAGAAGATGAGCAAGAGAGAGAGAGAGAGAGAGAGAAACGATGAAGAAAATACCTTTAAGAGTTTTGCATAGTCTATGTCACGACGGAAAGAGCAGTATCGAAGCAACGTTTCAAATTCCTCAACTTCCACAAAACTACTCAATATCTGCAAATGAAAGGAGGAAGATATCAGAAAGAAATCAACAAGAGAAGACAAAAGGAAAAAAAGTTTCGTCAAACGAAGTGAAGGAATAGAGACAGAGGTTAACGCACAAAAAAAAAAAGATGAGAAGTAAATAACAAACGTAAAGTAAAGCACTTGTAATACCTTGTCGTGAACGTGAGCAAGGACATAAACATCCGCAGCCAAACCAATAAAACCACGGTCTACTAAAAAATCTCCAAGCTCCTCCGTGCAAGTAAGCTATTATAAGAAATAAGAGAAAAAATCAGAGAGAACGAGAAAAGTAGAGAGTAGAGGAATGGTGAGAAAGAGAAGAGCAGAAGAGAGAGTAAACATAACAAAGAAATAAATAATCCAAAAAATCAAACCTTTTGGGAATAGATCAATTGTCGAGTCAAGTTCTCCGCATCTTCTCTTCTATCGACTTTGTTTGTGGTGATTTCAACGAGAGCAGCGCTTTCATGTCGATTGAGCTTGTATCGAGAAAGTCGGAAAAGGTCGAAGAGGAAGCGCGTGAACCACTCTATGCCTCCCAACTTTCTCAAGTTTTCCAAAGTTTCGGTAGAACGTAATGGTTCATTCTAAACAAGTGGTACATAAGACAGAGTAGAAGAAAGATAAAGGTTGTGAGAAAAATGAGAAAGATTAAACAGAAAAAGTACAAACTGGCTTAGCACAAAAGTAGAGTAGTTTGGCCTCGTTCAGTTGTAATTGTTCCAATAGCGATAAAAATTGGTGCTGTCGCTTCTTGACTTGAAATGCTGCGCCCACCAACGGGGTCAGTTGGCTTTGAAGTACATCGCTTGCAAGAATAGGGAGGTTGTGTTAGCAGCACGAAAGAAGACACAAAGAAAGAAGAAAAAGGAAAAAAGCAAGAAAAGAGTTACCTGAGTTGTTCGGAAAAGGAATGCACATCGTTAGAAGCCATAAATGCAGCAGCAATCTTGGACAACATCTGCTGCAAAGTGTCTTTCGGTATTTCTTTTCTTGCTTCAACCTTATTTTTCGGTAACTCCATTTCGTCTTCTAATTCTTCATCTTGTTCTTCCTCCTCTTCAACTTCTGCCTCTATCTCTTCTTCTGCTTCTGCTTCTGCTTCTGCTTCTTCTTCAGATTCATAATCCTCAGCTTCCATAGCTTCTTTGGTAAAGTCTGTTTTCGGTTGTGGAGGATGCAATAAGTTGGAAAGAAAACTTTCTTGGGCTATCGCAAAACGAATAAGTGACTTGCAAAGAATCTGCTTCTCATGTAAAAGACCTTTCATGAATTCAGTTGCGTTAGAAAGGACCCGAATAAAAACAACAACAACCAATGACAAAAACAAAACAACAATAAAAAGAACAAATTTGAAAAGATGACAAATGGTACCAAAAGGAATTCCAGATGCTTTAACCTCTTGGAGAACTGTATAAAATAGATCATCATCAGGCTGCGTTTGAACTCTGCCATAGAGATCCTATATTTTTCAAAAAAATAGGTCGAGATCAGCAAACAGTGACACTTTCATAAACATCTATTCAGTCGAACGTACAATGCGAACATAAGCTCCGAATACAAGTTCTGGCTCGAGTAGAAAATGTTGTGGTTCTGTTTAGAAAGCAAGAAAAGAAAGTAAGAGTAGTCCCAAAAAAAGGCAAGAAGAAGAAGAGAACAGAGAGGGAGAGGGAGAAAGAAATGAAAAAGCAGAAATAACGTACCAGAAGTATTTTCGACAGGAAATATAGGCGATCGATAGTGCATATCTTCCGGTCTCGGACCAAACCCAACTGATATCTGCAGGCTCTGCGGAGGATACATTGGAATTCTTTGTTTTTGTTTAGTTTAAGTCATTGCGGTTTAAGTCAGCGAACTCCAGCAAATGGAAAGAGAGAGAGAGAGAGAGAGAGAGAGAGAGAAGGCGAACAACGGAGATGACAAGAGAAAGATGAAAAGAAAACAGAGGAGAGAACAGAAAAACAAACCCTATTTGATAGCCTGCACGATACACAATGATATCAATGGCACGAATGATACAGATAGGCTGCAACAATCTGGTATTGTTACAGAAGAATTCAGCAAAAATGCTCTTAAAGAACTCTCTCTCTCTCTCTCTCTCTCTCTCTCGTAGTGTATCAACGTTGGCTTCATTTCAGGCGATACGCAAACCTGTATACAAGAAATTCGCTGCTTTCCATATCGGCAGAACCTTTGGAAGACCAAAACGTTTGAGTTCTCCTGTGCTCCCGAAAAATATTAGCATAAAGCAAAAAAGCACGACAAGGAGAAAGAAGAAGAACAAGTAGAAGAACAAGAAGAAGAAGACGGAACGCACCTGTCCAGCGTTTGTGCAATACTTTGTGTGGGGTGATCGGTAGAAGAGGCCTCAAGCCCTTCCGCTAGCAGCGGACAAAAGTTATCCAACGACGCATCGTCTTTAGAAATGGTAGCTAATAAACAGGTGATAAACACAATATAAGATCGAGCAAAGAGAGAACAAGGGAAGAAAAAAAGAGAACGAGAGCAGAAGGACGGAGGAAGCGAAAAGAAAGAAAGAAAGAAAGAAAGAAGAGATAGGAGAAACAGAGAAAAAGAGAACTAGAGAAGAAGAAGAATAAGAAGAAGAAGAAGAAGAAGAAGAAGAAGAAGAAGAACTAGAACAACAAGAACAAGAAGAAGAAGAAGAACAACAAGAACAAGAAGAAGAAGAAGAACTAGAAGAACAAGAACAAGAACAAGAAGAACAAGAACAAGAAGAAGAAGAACTAGAAGAACAAGAAGAAGAAGAAGAAGAAGAAGAAGAAGAACAAGAAGAACAAGAACAAGAACAAAACGAGAGATGTAGTACTTCTCGGGTTCTCTTTCTTTTTATCTGTATCTCGCTCTCTCTTCTCTATCTCTTCAAAAAAAAAAAAAAAATAAAGAACAAACCTAGTTCTTTGTATAACTCCTTCCAGTGGCTCGTTTTCAAAACATTCGTGAAGAAGCGCGGCAAGTGACGCTTTGGCGGTTTTGCCATGACGGAAGGCGGCTCTGCGCATTGTTGCTTCCAAACGTGTCCTGTTTTTTAAAAACCAGCAAAAGAAAAGGTCATACTTTATCTCTCTCTCCTCTCTCTCTCTCTCTCTCTCTCTCTCTCTCTCTCTCACACACACACACACACACACACACACACCACAAAATTCAAACCATCATCAGCAATCGATTTCCACAAGGAACAAACTAATCTTGCTCCGAGCAATTCCTCTGCGTTGAGGTAGGCAAAGACGTGCAAGCACGCATCGTACGGCAACACGTGCAAGGGCCACGGCAAAACAGCGGAGCTCTCGACGTGGTGGTGGGCGGTCGCTTCACTCATCCTCTTTGTTCTTTTGTTGATCAAACACGATCGCATGTCGACAAAAAAGATGATATCAACTATCAAGGTTGCGGTTCGACTCTGACTGGAAGCATCCAATTTTTTTTTGGATGTTTCCGTTGAGACCCCAGTTCGACTCCCAAACGCTTCATCCCTCTTTTTTTAAATTAGAGTATTTTTGTAGACAACAATTTGCGTCGACACAAACAAACCTTCTCTTTCTAACTTTGTGTTTCTCTTCACTAGAAGTTAACTGCGGTGCCACGATTGCCATGCTTCACCTGCCACCTTTTGTAATACAAGATCAAGCCAAACGCCACCAGCACGAGAACAACGCCAAAGAGCAATCCAAAGGTAAGGCCGAGTGCCAACGGCAATACATCGTCCTCGTCATCATCTCCTGCTCTATCAGCACTGCCTTGTGAGCTGGAAGATCCACTTCTATCCGCTCCATCTTCATACCCATCAGTGCCATCTTCGTTACCATCACCTCCATCATCATCACCATCAAAGTCAAAGAGGATTGATTCCAAAATCAGGATCATAGCTGAATTGCATATAACAGGAGCAACGCGCAAAGAGAACCAGAGAACAAGATGAGAGACGAAACAAGAAAGAAAGAAAGAAAGAAGAAGAAAACGGCACAAAAAGAAGAGAGAGAAAACAAGAGTTGAGTAGAGAAAAACGGATAACATATAACGCACATTACAGAGTCATCAAATCGTTGAGACACAATAAATAGGGAAACGACTTGGTCGTTCGTGGGTACACGCACAGCAATGCCGCCCAGAAATTTCGGCACCCTCTTCGTCCACACAGTGCTGCTGAAGCAAGTCAAGGGTTGCGTTTAAGAGGTGTATGCTCTTCACCCAACCCGTCACTTTGCATAACAATGGTGAGCCCCAAAGATAACTGAGGGAGGCAGAGAGAGCAAGCAAAAAGTATGTGGGAAGCAGTACCGTCATAGGCAACACTGATATCTGTGGGTGTGAAAGGAACATTTTGCACCTCTAAAGTGCATTGTTGTGATCTCGTTTGTTTCAGGTGAAGGGACCTGTTTAAAAGTTCACAACGGTCTGATGGTTTATACGGTTCGAATTCCACCTCCTATACCACAAGAACGACACCACTCCGCCCAACAACAAGACCACCCCAAAGA
>JAVKOQ010000340.1:0-55018 GCA_031835245.1 Balamuthia mandrillaris | reverse complement strand
TCGCGGCGGCGGCGGCGGCGGCGGCGGCGGTGGCGGCGGTCGTGCCGTGCGTCACGTCAAGCTCGGGCAGCACAAAGTGGGTGGCAATGTTGGCCTGGGCGGCCTCCCTCCACGCCCTCAGCGGTCGCAAGGCCACACAACCGCTGTCCAACGTGGCCAAGTGAAGCAGCAGCACCCAAACGGCGAAGGAGGGGAAGAAGGACCACCGCCGCTTCATGTTTGCATTAAAGTAACGCCTCAAAAAAAATAAAGGTCAAAGTGTTTGATGGGAACAGGCGAAAAAAAAAATTCGACGAAAAAAGGCGAAAAGTCGGCGATTAATTGCCTTTTACCTACTTTTTATGGAAATAATTCAAAGAATTTTTCGCATTAAATCGGATACGTGGCTTAATAATTGTTGTAATAATGTTCAAAAATCGGAAACAAAACAAAAGAAAGAAAGAAAAAAAGGTAGCAAGAAGTGGTTTGTCTCCTTCGCCCAAACCAAACCAAAAAGCCAAAGATTTGCAAACAAGGGGAGGGGGCAAAGGTAGGTCAGGCGAAGGTCGTAACTTTGGCAAAAAAAAAAACCGAGAGAAACAACGAAGAAAAAAAAGAAAAAAAGAAAACAACGTGAGAGAAAGAGAGCACAGCAAAAAAAAAAAAAAACCCGAAGAATGCTGAGAATCCCCATCTTCCTCTGGCTTTTGTCCTTTCTGTCTGTCTTGTCGTTTTCTTTTTCTTTGCTCACAGTTCAAGCAAAACGAGGAACAGGCTGATCAGGGTGGCGACAAAGGTGAAGACGGAGAGGACCAGTATGCCCCATTTGTTGGGCTGGAAGTGGCCCCGTTGCAGCAGGTGGAAGACGTGGTAGTAGCGGTAGGAGGAGATGAGCACGCAGAGAGCCCCTATGGCCACGTAGCAGAGGGCGCCTATGTGGGACTTGTCCATGAACAAGTTAAACCTGTTCGCACCGAGGGAGAAGAGGATGAGAACGAGGAGGAAGCATGCAGAGCGAAAGAGGAGGGAGACAAAAAAAACCGAGCAATGAGTACACCAGAGACGATGCAGCCAAGAGAGGTTCTGGTCCATGCCTCGAAGGTGCGTTCGTTGGCCTGGGTGCTCTCGTTCCCTTTATGTTGGTCATTGTAGAAGACCCAATCCATTTTTTCTTGCTTCTTACCAGAACGTAATCTTCACCACTTCACTTTCTTTTTCTTTCTTTCATTTTTAAGGTGATCTCCTTAAAGTTTTGCTTGAGGAGGCATAGCTCGGAAAATAAGAGTCGCCCATATTCGCCCTGGAGGACGAATGTCCAGCGGGGGGAAAGCGAAAGGAACGGACAGATCAACTTATCGGAAACTTCGAATTAGATCTGTAATCGAACGAAAAGAAAGAAGAAAGAGAAGAATGCAAACAGACACAGGAATAAAGGTTCCATTTGTTTTGTTGATGTTTACCTCCTTATACCTCTTTTTACGTGTTAAAATTAAACACTTTAGGTAGCAGTGGTAGGATGTAGTCACGGTGAGTTGGATCAAATCTACAGCTCCATTCTGCACATCCAGGAGCGCTACGGCATTACCATCGACTTGCTGCTTTGTTGTGGCGATTTTCAGGTTTTTATTTTTTTTTGCCTTTTCTCTCCTTTTTTTGTGACAAACTCTACTTTCTTCCTTTTGTTACTGGTAACCAGGCGGTACGAAATTTGGAGGACCTCAACTCTATGAGTTGCAAGCCGGCCTATCGGCGCATGAACACCTTCTACAAGTATTACTCTGGGGAGATGACCGCGCCGGTCCTTACCCTCTTCATCGGAGGCAATCACGAGGCTTCCAATCATCTGGCCGAGTTGTAAGCAGCTACTTCCACTTCCTCTCTGCCTCTCTCGTTCTCTCTTTGTCTTGCTTCCTTCCTTCTGTCTTTTCCGTTTTCTGCTCTCGTTCTTTCTTCAGCTCGCTTACGCCTATGAGAGGTATTATGGAGGATGGGTTGCGCCCAACATATACTACATGGGTGCTGCTGGTGTGCTAAACTTTGCAGGCCTACGCATCGCCGGTATTTCTGGCATTTTCAAAGGGTATGACTACCGCAAAGGTTTGTTCCTTTTGTTAAAAAAACATTCTTTCTTCCTTTTAAGCTTCATTCTTAACTCTCTCTCTCTCTCTCTCTCTCTCTCTCTCTGTCTATGGAAGGCCATTTTGAGCAACGGCCATTTAGTGAAGGAGAGTTACGAAGTGTCTATCATGTAAGAGAATATGAAGTGTGGAAGATGCTGCAGATAGCTCAACCTATTGATATCTTCATGTCTCATGACTGGCCTCGCGGTATCGCACGCTATGGCAACACCCATCAATTGCTTCAATGGAAAACGTTTCTTCGTCCTGAGGTTCTCTCTGTCTCTGTCTCTGTCTCTCTGTCTCTCTCTCTCTCTCTCTCTCTCTCTCTCTCTCTCTGTGTGTGTCTCTCTCTCTCTGTGTCTCTCTCTCTCTCGCGCGCGCGCGCTCTTTCTTTTTGTACGTGTTTTTTTAATTCTACTTCTACTTTTTCTTCTTCTTGTTGTCCTATGGCTAATGTTCATAAAAGGTTGAAAACAACACATTAGGTTCTCCTGGTTCAGAACAGCTGTTACACACACTGAAGCCGAGGTACTGGCTTTCAGGTCACATGCACGTCAAGTTTGCTGCCATTGTGGATCATCCCTCTTCTGGTGATGCAGATCGTGCTACCACCAAGTATTTAGCACTGGATAAAGTAGGTCCAAGAAAAGACTTCCTTCAGGTATTGTTCTATTCCTTTTAACCCATGTCGTTTGTTTTTTTTCTTTTCGCGTTCTCCTTTGTTCCGCTCTATGCCATTTATTCTTTTTTTTTTCATTGTCTTAATTCTTTTTTCGAATGCATTGCAGATATTACATTTTCCAGAAGCAACGGAACCCAAACAGTTGCTTTATGATGTAGAATGGATGGCAATTGTTCGTTCTACTAACCACCTATACTCCTTTTCTCCCTCCACTGTTCAATTGCCATCTCGTGACTGGAGTCCAAAACGGTTTGTTTGCCCTTTTATCTTTCTTTCTTGTTTGTGTTTTGATTCTTTCGTTAACTATTAACTCCAAAAAAATCGAAAAGGTATAACTATACTCCTACGCCCGAAGAGCTTCAATGGGTAGAGGAACGACTATCAAGTTGCAATGCTGGTCGTGACGTGCCAAATAACTTTGAGCGAACAGCACCAATTTATTGTACACCTTCTCTTTTCATTTCGTGTTAGCAATATGAGACTGATGCTCACTTTCGTTTTCTCTTCTTGTTCCCTTGTCAAAAGCGCCAATGAATGATAGAGAACAAAGACTGCCTTTACAGACACAACCCCAACCAAACCCTCAACACACTTCATTTCTAAAGCTTTTGGATCTCCCAGATATCTTTCATGAACCCGATTCTCTTTTGCCACAAGGTTTGTTACTTTGTGTTATTCATTCTATTCTTTTTTTTTCTCTCTTTATATTTACACCGGCTCATTATTACAGACAGTCTACATAATCCAGAAGAGATAAATCTTGACTTTGATGAAGCAGAAGAAGAAGAACAACAACAAACAAAAGAAGAAGCGCATTTCACCAATCCCGAAGAAATCAACCTGGAGTTTGATGAAGAAGAAGAACAGCAAACAGAAGCAGCAAAATCACAAGAAGTGGAATGCGTCGCCAATCCCGAAGAAATCAATCTCGACTTTGATGAAGAAGAAACATAAAAAAAAATAGATAAAGAAAGAAAGAAAGAAAGAATCACGCACGCGACTTGCAAACCCAAGCTTTCTTCTCTTCACGAAGGGTTATATCAAAAAAAAAAAAAAAAATAAAGTCTCAGCCAAAGAAATTGGGTTTTCATAGCGTTTAGGAATTTACTCAAACCTATCATTTATTTAACCATCACCGACTTTATTTCTCGCTCATTCTCTCTTTTTGGCTTCAAAGTCTCGGCGATAACAATTCAGTTCTCCGCTATAAATACGAATGCAGCGCCGTAATTCTTCTGATTATGGGAAAAAATGTAGCACGTCGACCTGGATAGGGTGATGACGTGTCTGCACCACGTGACGCAAACTGTTTTTCATTTCTGTCGACGAGTATGACGTAGGCAACCTAGTTATTGTCGACACGAAAATATGTAGACATAGCAACCACGAAAACGAGGAAAAAGCAAAGAGTGAACTTGGCAGTGACAGCAGGCAGTTGCCCGAGAAGAAGAGTTATTCTCCTTCTCTTGTTTTTTTCTTTCCCCCCGGCCCGTCTCTCTTCTGCAAAAAGAACGTCTCGTCTTTGCACTGGAGGAGTGATGGATGGGGACAACAGATCGACAAACAACAGCAATGCTGGGGGCAGCGCTTTAGTCACCAAGACCAAAAGCTACTCGGCCGTTGTGTCCGGCACCACCGCTTCCGCTTCTCCTCTGCCGTCTTCTTCCGTCGTGCTGCCTCTGGTTTCTCTCGCTCCCTCTGTTGTGTCTCCTGCTTCCCTCCCTTCCGCTGGTGCTACCAGCACGAATGACAGTGTCCTCAACGAAGTGAACCCACCGCAACTAATCTCTTCCGAAGCTTTCGGTGGCGCCATAGCACCACAACAGCCTTCGCTCTCCACCAACACAGCAAGAGGAGGAGGAGGAGGAAGGCGCAGAGGAGGAGGAAGAGGAGGAGCTTACTTTCATCAACAACAAAGACCACATCGCAGTCCTTACTACCCTCCACAACAGTTCTCTCCTCAGCCACTTCATCATGCTCGTTCCTCTCCAGCTGCACTTCCAATGGGAGGAGGAGGAGCGGCAGCAGGTCTCATGTCTTTTCCAGAAGAACACTTCATCCCAAGAGGAGGAAGAGGAGGAGGACGTGGAGGCCGAGGCGGAGGAGCCAAAAAAAGCAGAGGCGGCCATAAATACTTTCATCATAACGGCAACAAATATAATAACAACCATTACTACTATCAGCAGCAGCAACAGCAGTATTATAGTCACAGTGGCGTGATGCTGCCTCCCAACAACAACGTCGTCGTGCCTTCCGCTCAACTTCCACCTCCTCATGCTCACGCTGCATCTTTCTCGTCGTTTGAACACCACTCACCACATTTTCAACCTCAAACAGACTTTTATCATCACCAACCACCATTTCATCATAACAACAGCAACAACGAACAAGAGCTCGCGATGATGATGCAACAACAACAGCAACAGTACTATCACTATTCATCACAGCAGCAACAGCCGCACTTTATGCCGCCGTATCACGACGAGCAATATGGTCACTATGCACCATCCAATGGCGGCCCGTCTCCATCTCCATCGCCTCCGCCTCCTCAGCATTATGCTGCTGCATTCGCTCCGCATCCTCTTCACCCTCATCACCAAATGCAACCGTTGGACGAAAATGGTGGAGGCTTCTTAACCGAAGAATCTGCTTTCCCTCCTCTCTCATCATCTGCTCGTTCTCCTTCTCCTTCCTCATCATCATCCTCTTCTTCTTCCTCTGCTTCTTCTGGTGGTCCTTACTATGCGATGGTGGAGGGAACCGTTTTGGGCTCTGCTTTCATTCATGCGCAGAGAGAGGGAGGCGCCAATGTGGAAGGAGGTTGGCAGTACTCTGGTCAAATGGTACCGGCTTCTCCGTCCTCGTCTTCTTCTCGTTGGACTGGATTGGCGCCCTATCGTTGGGATCCTGAAGAAGAGGCTTGGCTTCCTGTGCGTATCTTCTCGTTTTCTTATCATATCGTTTTCGTTTTCTCTTGTTTTCACCTAACTCTTTTGCATTCGAACAAACTGAACAACAGATGGAGAAAAAAACTAGGCAACAGGTAAACGTGGAAACAAACGAAATACGAGTCGCAACTTACAACGTCCTCTTTGACCTCTACATGAAAGAACACATTCATACTGAGAAACGCCTGCCCGCTATATTTGATCTGTTGAAGAACCTCGATGCAGACATTATCGCTCTTCAAGAGGTTACCCAGATCTTTCTCATTCAACTCTTGTCTCAAGACTGGATGAAAGACCGCTATCTTTCGGATTGTGATGCGGGATATACCGTTACTCCATACGGCCAGGTTCGCACTCTTCTTTCTTCTTTTCACTCTTCATCCTACTTTCTTGAGCCCTTTTATGACGACGAAAACTTCAAATAGTTGCTTATTTCCAAGTATCCATTCTACGGGTTGAGTATGCACAAGTACTCCAAATACAAGAAAGTGATAATGGGAGAGTTTGTTATCAATGGTGAGCTGCTGTACGTGCCTGTCATCCATCTAACGAGCGATCGCACTCTTGACCCTTCCACCAAACGTGCTCAGCAAGTGGAAGTAGTCTTTGAAAAGACTCTGCAAGATGGTACCTTCATCTTTTTCTCTTTCTCTTTGTGTCTCTCTCTCTCTCTCTCTCTCTCTCTCTCTCTCTCTTCTTGAAACTAAGCGAAGAGCTTTTTTTTCCAAAGTAAAAGCAGGGACGGGAGGAGAGCAACAACAAACGGACTGCATTCTCTTGGGCGACTTCAACTTTGGCGACGGCGATGAAAACGATATCATCCGCGACGACTTTAAGGACGTGTGGTTGGCTCTCCGTCCCTCTGAAAAGGGATACACTTTTGACGTCGAGCGAAACACAACCGCCAGTAAGACCACAACGACTGGCAAGAGCCGACGTTTCGATCGTATTCTCGTTCGCTCCAAAACGTGGCAGCCGTGCTTTGTGGAGATGTTTGGAACGGAGCCGATTGTGTGGAGGAGCGTCATCAAAAGGAGTCAGAAGAGGAGAGAGGAGAGAGAGGAGAGAGAAATGAGGATGAAGAGAGATCGGGCGGATGGTTTGTTGTTGGATGACGAAGACGGAGAAGTAGAGTCCGTGAGGAAGAAAATGGAGGACGCAAAGATGAAGGAGGAAGCAGAAGAGAACAATGAAGATGGAGACGAAGACGAAGATGTGGAAGTGGAAAGAGTCGTCTTTCCATCAGATCATTTTGGATTGAAATGTGTGTTGAGGTTTAGCTAGGTTGAAACGAAAGAGTGGCTTGAGGATGGTTTGTTTGGATTCTTTTTTTTTTGTTACGATTTAGTTTTTGTGGGAACAGCTCTCTGTTGTCTCTGAAGGGACACGCGCAAAGCAAAGAGCATTTTTAAATAATATGTTTTTTCGTTTACGTTATGAACAACAGTAGCCACTTCCTTCTGCACTTTTGTTTTGGGTGTTCTCTTTTGCTTTTGTTTGAAAGAAAGAAAAAAGAAATGAGAAAAAGAAAGAAGAGAGAAAAAAAAACCAAAGTGAGAAATACCTCGAAAAGGAGAATCGTTGGAAGAGTTGGCCTTTGCTTTGGCCTTTTGTTGGAAGACGATCATGCTCTGCTCAAACAACGCCACTGCAACTCTGTCAAACAACCGCTCCACGTTGTGATCTTTTTTTCTCGGTGTTAAAAGCAGGGAGCGAGGCGAGCAAACGAAGAGAGAAGAGAACCTTCTTTAGCGCTGACTTCCCAATACTCAGCTCCTATCTCAGTTGCCCAACGTTTAACGGTTGAATGATCCACTGCATGCTACAAAAGAGAAAACGTTTTCTCTTAGAAGGAAAGAAAGAAGCAGTATGAACGAGAAGAGAAAGAAACCTTTAAATCTCCTTTTAGGCCAGCCAAAAATATTTTGTGACCCAACTCCACTTCTTGCAGCACTTCGTTGACCCATAGGCTGCAGTTCTCAAAGCTGGATGGCCTGGAGAGGTCAAAGCAGAGAATGGTGGCTGCCGCTCCTCTGAAATAAGACCTTGATATGCAACGAAACTGTTCTTGTCCTGTTTTTTCGTTTGAACAACAAATAGAAGATAAGGATAAAGCAAGAACACAGGAGGGTTGAAACCATCAAAGTTTACCAGCGGTATCCCATCTGAAAAAAAAAAGACAGAAAGAGAGAACAAGAACGTAAAAGAGAGAAAGAGAAAAGGTTTGTTAAAAGAGCGTGAGAGACCAGAACGGAGAGAGAAGATAGAGAGAACAGAGAGTAGAGAGAACAGAGGGAGAGAGAACAGAGAGAGAGAGAGAACAGAGGGGAGGAGAGACAGATAGAGAGAGAGAGAGAGAGAGAGAGAGAGAGAGAGAGAGAGGGAAAGCAAAGAGGTACATGTGAAGAGTAAAGTCCTGGTTGAGTATTTTGTATTTCTGGTAGACAAAGTCCACGCCCACGGTGGCTTTGTACTTGTTGGCAAAGTCTCCCTCACAGAACCGTCGAATGAGGCTCGTCTTGCCAACCGACTGGTCGCCCACCACGATCACCTTCTCTCCTTGTGCTGGTATTCCTTCTCTTTTTTTTTTTTTTGTTGGAGATGAAAAAAAAAACAAAGAAGAGGAGGACGAACGAACCCAATGGGAGTACGATCCGCTTCACTGCACATCTTTTTCAAGCTCTCATGAAAGTCTGTGGTCAGTTGTCTGATGGGTCGTTGGGGGGGGAGCGAGTGAGTGAGTGAACGTCGTTGATCCTCCAAAAAAGGCCTAAAAACAAAAAAAAAACGTACGTCATGGACACCCCTTCGCCAGGAGGTGGAAAGGCGTTGATCCTTCTGGTGGTTCTCTTTGTCTGGGAAGCAGCCGCCATTATGGTCGATAGTCTCTTTTTCTTTTCTTTTCTTTTTTTTTATTCCACAAAAAAAATATTTTGAATATTTTTGTGAACTTTTCACGGTAAATTTCAATAAAAATTCTCATCAAGATCTTAAAAAGGACAAATCACCAAACACTTACCTTATTTGTAAACATCGTGCCGCTTCAACAAAGAATGAAGAAAAAAAACATCTCTTCTTCATTTTTTTTTTTGTTTTAAAACCAGAAAGATGGGGATAACGCTGAGGTGGTTGGTGGTGGCGGTCTTTGGATCGGTGCTGTCGTGCACGGGCAGTTTGCAAACAATCCACATTGTCCAAGCAACCATCGTTTGTATTCACTGCTTGAACGAGTTCTTTTCTGCGAGTTCACATTGATCTGTTACAGGGTGTAGCGTGTACTGCGACTTTCACGGCACATGCTCCACCAACGGGCAGTGCGTATGTGACGAGGGATGGTCGGGGGTGAACTGTACAATCAAACAATGCAATTGTGTTCATGGGGACTGCAGAACGATCGGTATGAGCACTCGCTCCATCGTTGTTCTTTGTCTAATCCTTGTATTCATCCCTCTTTATAGACGGAGTGACTCAGTGTGTATGCAATTCTGGGTGGACGGGCAGGCTTTGTGAGAAGCTGTTCGCAAGAAGGTACTATTCGAAGCCCATTTGTACGCTGGACGGTCATTGCGTATGCCCCCCTCATAGCGACCTTTGCCAGCATGGAGGTAACTATCTCTTTCTAGGCCTCTGTGGTTCTATCTTCCCCTCTCTCTCCGCTCATAAGCATCCTTTTCTCTGTCTCAAATTAACAAAAGAGTCGCCGGATTTGGTACCAAGTTTGCATCGGTTTAGGCCCTATGTGGAGTGGCAAACTTTTCCAGAGTGTCACTGCGCGGTGGATGCAGGATGTACGAAACCTGGACACCGCAAGTTGCTACGCTTTCCCATGAGAACAGACAACATTGGGTCTGTTATACTTCGCATCCTTTTGGCTTTCTTGTTTTGTTTTCAATTAGCTCACACTCATCTGGCGCAGTAACGCAGATCTTTTGATTGGTGACCCTGGTGATTATCTGGACAAAGTTAACTGCTCTCCTATGTAGCTCAATCTCTTGTTACTTACAATCTTGTTTACCTTAGTATGTTTGGCACATATGTCATAACCATCCACACTTTGATCACTTTTCGGAGTTCACGCTTCGCCACAAGACTTTGACCAACTTGACAGCCCATGGCTTCAAGAGCGGCTCTACGGTGGTGGATAGCTACCGATGGGATCGAGGAACGCCCTTTAACGCTGTTCGACAGTACAATGAAAAACATCAGGGCATTCAAGCAGGATGGGCCGACATGTACTTAGTTTCCTCTCTCTTATCATTCATTTATTCTTCTTTACATCGAAAGATATAAAAACAGCTACCCAGCCAGCCTGGACTGCCAATGGATAGACGTGACTGACCTTCCGTTGGGCGACTATGTTCTTGAGCTTGTGACAAACCCGTTGCAACTCATTCATGAAAGCAACTACGACAATAACAAAGTAACGTTCGACATCCAATGTGACCCACCTTGTGTGCATGGCCAATGCGACTTTGGCCACAGCTGCGTATGTGGAGAGGGATGGCAAGGTGTTGCATGTGATGGTAATCTTATTTCTGTTCCTTTAGATTTGTTTTAGCTGTTACATTGAGTGATCTTAACATTGTGCTGCAGAACAAGCGGATGTTCATCATTGTATTCCACATTGTGGGGAAAAAGACTGTGGGCCAGATGGTTGTGGCGGTTCGTGCGGCTCCTGCCAAACTGGACAACATTGTACTGTCTCTGGCGCCTGTGTGTGCACTCCAAGTTGCATAGCAAAGGAATGTGGGCCTGATGGTTGCGGAGGTACGGGGCTTGTATTTGCTCATGGAAATGTCATTCACACTGACTCGCCAACAGGAGTATGTGGGGAATGCAGTTCCTTAGAGAGTTGCAACTCGAACCAGCGGTGCATGCGTACTTGTGTGGCATCATGTCAAGGAAGGGAATGTGGGCCGGACGGCTGTGGCGGAACTTGTGGTGGATGTCCCGAAGGTAGGCCTCCTTCCCGGCTCTGGTGTCAGTGTCCACCTCCTTTCGGCGAACAACGGTAACAAGCGGGAACACGCACAGGAAAACATTGTGAAGAGAATGGACAGTGCGTCTGTACTCCTCAGTGTAGCAATGAGGATGGTTCTTCTTGTGGCATTGCAGATGGTTGTGGTGGGGAATGTCAGTGTCCAAGCGCCGCTGAAACTTGCAACGAGGAAACGAAAACCTGCCAGTGTGTCGCTGACTGTCAAGAAAAAGGTTGTGGGGATGACGGATGTAACGGCAGTTGTGGAGAGTGTGGCCCCGAGCAGCTGTGTCTGAACGATTGGAAATGTGTTGCAAAGCATCAAAAGATTGGATCGGTGGCCATGTGGATGACTTTGGAAGCTCTTCCTGAGGTTCCTCGTTTGGCTGTTTCTGTTTTTTTTTAACTTTAACATTGACGCTGACTGATCAACAAACACAATCAAAAGGAGCAACGTGATAGAAAATGGAGAGAGGCAATGCACGCACTGCTTTCGATACCAACAGGAAGCATTCAAATCAACAGATGGGAGCCTTACGTCCCTTCTTCCACCAACCGTCGTCGCATGGTCAAAGTCTTCTTTACCCTCTTCGGTAGCTCTTCGCTCTCTCTCTCTCTCTCTCTCTCTCTCTCTCTCTAACGTATAACGTACGAACAAATGCAGACTCGAATGAGCGAGGAAGCAGGCGAAGCGGAAATATGTTGATAGGTATGACCAGAAACGCATTCGCAGAACATGGTCTTTACTCTGTCACAGTTGCTTTCTTAGCGTAGCTTGAAACAAATGTTTTTGTCTGATTCAATCTTGTTCATCATCTAACAATAATTGTTCTATCTCCGAACTAACACGTGCTATCTCTTCCTCTTTGCTCTTCTTTGTTTTTGCTGTCGTTACCGTTGATGTTGTTGAGGAAAGCTTCGGCTTCATTTTGGAAGTGGATGAAGTTGCAGAAGAGGATGAAGGAATTTGCTTTTTGGTGGCAGTAGAAACGGAAGAGGATTGGTTTGGTAATGCGTTTTCGTTGGAGGTAGACTTGGAAGGTACTTTCGCGACAACTGATTTCGCCTCTTTGTTGTTATTGGAGGTTCGCTTTGTTGTCTTTGTTGGTGGACGAGATACTGGTGCTGTTGCTCGAGTACTTTTTCCTGAAGAAGAAGGCTTTGAGGTGGTGGATTGTTTTGTTGCTGCAGTGCTTTGTTTAGGTGAGACTTCTGCACGAGAAGGACGAAGTGATGCCGTTGACGATTTCTTTGTTGTTGTTTTTGCAATAGGATCGTGTTTCTTCTTCGTTGCTGCTTTTTGTCCATGCTTCTCTTCTTTTGTTGATGGCGAAGAATAGGAAGGAGAAAGCGAAGGCTTCTTCTGTCGTTGGGTCGGTTTTGTTGCTGTTATTCGTTTCTTTTCGTTTTGTGACAACTTATCCTTCTCCTTTATGCTGTTGTCGCTTTGAGAAGAAGCCGAACGACGAACAGGAACCTGTTTCTTGTTCTTTTCCTCTTTCTTAATTGTGGTGTTGGAAGAAGTAGCAACGGATATCTTATGGTGTTCTCCTTTCTCCTCTTCATTGCTTTCTTCGTCACTGTCGTTCAGGAGTTGCGTGATCTCATCGCTGACCTGAGCCATTTTCTTGACTTTGACTGCATCAACCTTTTTGGGTTCTGGTTGAGTTTCTATGATATTCTTCTCTCTTGCTTTGCGTTGAGCGTTTCTCTTCGCGGCGACTCTCTTTGGTTTTTTGATAGGTTCCTTGATCATCTCTTCTTCTTCTTCTCCCTCTTCTTGCCATTCGTCGTCCTCTTCGTCCTCTGTATCGCTCTTTCGATGTTGTTTGTTGATATTTCGTGCCAAACCTCTTTTTCCTCTTGCAGGTCGTTGTTCTATGCCTTCTTCATATTCATCTTCGTCTGTGGCTGCATCCTCATCTTCCTGTTCTTTCTCTTCCTCCTCTTCCACCTCTGCCTGTTCGTCTTCTTTCTCTAGTTCTTCAGCTTCTGTTTCTTGTTCTTGTTCTTGTTCTTCTTCTTGTTCTTGTTCTTTTTCTGTTTCTTCACCCTTTTGAGGTTGGAGTTTCTTAGACTTCTGCATCCTGCTTGGTACCGTTCGTGCATTGCGTGTTTCTTCTTCACTATCTTCATCTGCCTCATCACTGCACCATCCACCGTCACTATACTCGGATTCCTCTTCATCTTCTTCCTCTACAATGTGAGTCGCTTTGCTTCGAAGCTTTCTGCTAACTCCCTCTCCTTGCTTCTTCGTCATCTGTTTCTTGTTCGTCATTGTTGCCCTCTTTCCATTCGTCGTCATAGGGTTTGAAAAGCGTTCAGCCTCCCAAGAAGCCATCTGTGCTTCCAGCTCCTGCTCCAATTCATCCATGATAGCATCCTCAAGAACAAAGCCATCATAGATCGTATCGTTGAGCATCGTCTCAAACTTGCCGAGGGATCGTAGCGCGTTCTTGTCGGTAATCGCTTTCTTCACCCTCTCCACCAGAGTGTGCATCCACAACAAAGAATGTGACGGCAACTGTTCTTGCGCTTCCTCCTCGTCAACCTCTTCTCTCGTTTGTGACGTTTTAGCCTTTGGAGAGGCAACGTTGAGCGACAAAAGAACTTTTGGAAGAAGTTTGCCTTCAGCACCTGTTGGATTGGCCAATATCTCTTGCAAGATAGTCACTCCTAATCGTTCATGCAACAAGGCAGAAGAAGCGGTTGACGAAGAGCATCGACTGCTGTCAGTGAGGTGGACGAGGAACTGACAGACAGAGACGATTGGAATAACTGAGAGCGGCGAAGAAGGCGAGGCTCGAAAGAGAGCACGAATGGTAGGCAAGAAAGATTTTTCCATTCTGTTCTGTCGTAACGAGGAAGAAAAGGCGTACGCAGGAAAGAAGGCGCTGAGACATTGCTTCCAGGTAGTTTCTTCTTCTTGTTCTTTCGATTCTACCTCTCCTTTGCTAACTGCGTCTGTTCTTGAAGAGGACGAAGCCGTATCGAGGAAGAGCAACAATACAAGTTGGGATAGAATGACGGAATGGTAGTTGGAGGGAAGAACTCCCTCGCGAAGGAGCAGCTTGCAAAAACCTTCTGTAGCAACTCGGCGCAATGTGCTTGATGTTCTTTCTTTGTTGCTGTCTTCTACTGTGATAAAACCTTGCAAGCAGAACATTACTTCTCGTAATAGCTGCTCTGTTGTGACGTTGGTTGGCTGTTCTTTTTCTTCCTCTCCTTTCGCCAATGTTTGTTCGGCCTAAAATGCAAACGTACGTCAATAACAGAAAGAAAAGAAGAACGGAAAAGAGAAACGAGATTATTAAGAGAAGAGAGAAAAGGGGTGAGAGGAAAAAAAGCAGCGACGAGAAGAGTGAGAAAGAAGAAAAACTACCTGTTGGTCCGAAAAAGTCCAGCGAAACAAAAGGATAAAGTCAAACAACACCTCTAACGCACTTTTGACGACATTTGGTTCGTCATGCTGCACCACTTTCAAAAACAATTGCAGGTGCGTTTTAGCAGCATTCTTCACAAAAGAAATCACCGGTAGTGTTAACCATCTAAACTAGAGAGAGAGAGAGAGAGAGAGAGAGAACAAGATTCGGGGAGATAAATGTACCTCGTCAAGCATACAATAAAGGCCCAAGCAACGCACAGCAAGCTCTCGCACTTCTGGGAGAGAGTACTGCATTCCTGGAAAGATGACTGATTGGAAGAGGCCTGCAATGCTTCCATCCCTCAAATCCTTTTAAACAAAGAAGTGTTTGTATGAGTTTCGTTCTTTGCTCTCTTCTCTCTCTCTCTCTCTCTCTCTCTCTCTCTCTCTCGTCTTCGTAACTAACCTTTGGAGTACGTTGTAACAACGCTTCTGTGATGTGCAACAAACGAAAGTAGACGCTATCTTCCATATTTTCAAACAGAAGCTGTTCGTTCTCGAGCCCATCTGCTTCCACTTGCAACTGGGCTAATTCCTGTTCATACGACGTCCATTACAAGAAAAACGTGAATACAAACTTACTTTTTGTAGGCTTTCTGGGACGTTTTGTTTGTATCAGTACGAACCTGTTGTAAATCTTCAATAGAACCATTTCGTTTCTTTTTCATGCGAGATATTTGGTCGTTCAGCTCATCGATGCGGTCAATCAACTCTTCATAACGTTGCTCCGCCTCTTTGCGGGCCTGATCCAACTCTTCGCTATGTAATTCTTCGAGCGGATCTCTTACATCAGACAGAACTTCGAATACAATTCTGGTGTACTCATCTTCATCCGGTTGACACAACAGATGAAGAAGCAACAATATCGGCGATACACAATTATTAGGCGTACATTGAGCAGCAAGCATTTCACCTGTAAATAGAAGCATACAGAATGTTTACGTTAAGAACTCAAAAACTGAAAAAGGTGCGCATTTGCTCAATAAAAAGAACATACGAAGCAAAGCAGAGAGAGCACGTCTTCCAGCTTCATCCGAAAAGTCAAACAACGGTGCGAGTAACAGCAGTTGAGTTATTTTGAATTCTTGCTCTTGTTCATGAGCACGAGCCAGCAAGCTACAAAACTTGGCTAAGTCTGGGAGCAAGTCTTCCAACACATTCAACTGCTGTAGGAAGAGCAAAGAATAAGAAATGGACCGCAAAGAAGAGGAAGAAGAGCGTCTCTTAAATAAACGAACAAACCTTTGTTCGCTTGCAATGTTCGCACGTGATACGCCACAAAAGAGCACGTTCGGCGGTCATATCTCTTTGCAAGTCCGGGAGCGCAAACCAAGATTCTGGCTTCGTCTCTGTTGTTCCAGCTTCTTCTGTTGTTGGCCGTGTTGGTGCTTCGGTCAAAGGCAACATATTTCGACGAAGCAAGCAGCGAACCACTTTTTCAGCAGCAACACTGGAGAACTGCTCTACTCCAAAGCCTTCCAAAAGCTTCAGAGGGTGCCCTCCATCTGCTCCTTTGAACCAAGCGCAAACCATGTCCTCGCAAGCGGCGCGAACCTCTTCTTCCCGGTCTTCAAGACCGGTCGTCACCAATGTGTTGCGTTGCTCAATGGAAAGAGACTTCATGCCCAGTTTGTTGGTTAGCGTTTGGTAGGCCAGCTTGCGAACATCCGGTTTCACATCCCGCGTGCGACGGAGGACGGCCCCCAAAGTTATCCTTGATAGGCCGATACATGCCAAAACAGCCTTGCGCACATCTCTTGTTAAATGAAAGCAGAGATGAGTCTTTGAGGCATGAGGGCGAGGTGTGGAGAAGAGAGAGAGAGAGAGAGAGAGAGAGAGAGAGAGAGAGAGGAGAATACAGAGAAACAACGAAGGAGAAGGAGAAAAGAAGGAAACTGAACTTGGAAGAATCAGTAGATAGCAGCTTGAGATACTGTTTGGTGACAGGATCATCCGCATCTAACGGATTTTGCAGCCGCGACAACGCAGAAACAGCAGTGGCTCGTATCACCGGCACTTTGTCCATCGCTCTCTGCAACATGGCCTGCGATAAGGTCTCCCACAAAGTCTCCCTGCAACAAGCCCAAGTTAGAGAGATACAGACTGCAAAAGAGAAGAGAAGAAGAGAGAACGAGAACACAACAGAGAAGAAGAGGTACTCTATTTCGGCTTCCTCGTCCATGTTATTCACAATGCCAGCCGCCAAGAAGCAAACACGGAAACGAACGGCTTTGTCCTTCACATCGTGCAGCCGCAGCAGGTACTCCAGCAACGCCCAGCCCTGCTTGGGGGACTCCTTCTGGAGGACGCTGACCACGAACAGGATCACAAACTGGCAAACCCTCTCCGCGGCCGGTTCGCGTTTGAACACGAGCAGAACGGGGTGGAGCATCGCGCTAAAGTGCTGCAAGAACGCCTCTTTGTCGTCCGCTTCGGCCCACAGCTTGCGCAGCTGCCGGCAGTACCGTTTGTGAACGGCCAACGTGCGTTGACACTCGCCAAAGATTACAGCCAGGGTTTCTTCCATTTTTTCCCCTTTGTGCCGCGCCCTTCTGCTCTTCGAAGAAGACTTGGCCTTCAAACTCTTACAAGAAAGAAAGCAAATGAAAAATGAGAGAGAGAGAGAGAGAGAGAGAGAGAGAGAGAGAATAAGTGCACACACACACAACACACAAAACGAAAAAGAAGCCCCTTTCGGTTTGTTTGTTGTGTTTGGCGTCGAAAGGGAAGCTTCTCCCTTTGGATTACTGTTTTTTTGTTGCGGTGGTTTTGGCGGGAAAATGTCGACCATAAATACAAACATTATGGATCGATGGTTCTACCCAAGTTGAATGCAAAGAAGTCAAGGAAAGGACAAGTATTTCTCGGGACCAAGGCAAGGCAAACCCAGAAAAAAGAACAGAGGAAGGCTGTTAGCCGGACCAACGTGGCCTCTGCAGAAGGCCAAGAAGGAGTGCAACCAAGTTGAGCTCACTCTAGACTCGATGTGCAATCCTTGGCCAAGATGCTGGGATGAGATTAGCTTTGCTTTTTTCTCCCCTATGTTTCTTTTCTCTCATTCGTTTCTCTCCTTACTTTCTTCTGTTTCTTTCTTTTCTACGTTGGTTGGTTTGTTTTCAAGCAAAAGAACTACTTTATTGCCTGGGAACAGCGGTGGAAGCAGTTCTGGCTGCAACACAACAACTCCCACCACACTCCTCTTTCCTCGTCCCAATACCTTCTCACCAAATCCCTTGCTTGCCCTTCTTCTGCATTTTTCTCCTCCTCGTCCACCTCGAAAAACAGGCGTGCACAAACATCACACCTTCTCTGCAGCCTTTCCATCCGTTCCCTCACGTCTTCCGGCAGCACCACCTGGATCACTTCCTCACTCCCTTCTCCTTCTTTCCTTTCTTTTGTTCCTTGCTGGTTTGTGGTTCTCTCCGCCATCAGAGAAGAAGAAAGCCAAGTGAAGGGCGGGTTTGGAACAGAGCTCAACAGGCCTGGTGGCAAAAGCTTGTTCCCCAATACCGCCTCTCCGCTCAAGTGCCACAGACTTTTCACCGTTGTGTGCCTCATGGGTTTCACCCCTTTCTTCTGCTTCTCCTCCTCCTCTTGCTCATCGTCATTCTCTTCCATTTGTGCTTGCTGGCGAAAGGGTGGAGGGAAGATCGTTTTCAAGGACGGAAGAAGCCACGCCATTGAGCAAGGCAGTGCCGCCAAGGGGTTGTCATCCAGGTTGCAGCCAGTGAGAGCGGAGAGCTGGCCAAACTCCCTCGGCAAGGAACGCAGCTTGTTGTAGCGAAGGTTGCAGTCAGTGAGAGCGGAGAGCTGGCCAAACTCTCTCGGCAGGGAGATCAGCTCGTTATTGTTGAGGAAGCAGCGAGTGAGAGCGGTAAGCTGGCCAAACTCAGAGGGTAAAGCCTTCAACAAGTTGGAGGAGAGGTTGCAATAGGTGAGAGCGCGGAGCTGGCCAAACTCTGGGGGTAAAACCTCCAATAAGTTGGTGGAGAAGGCGCAGAGGGTGAGAGCGCGGAGCTGGCCAAACTCTCTCGGCAAGGAGGAAAGCTCGTTGTAGTTGAAGTTGCAGTGGGTGAGAGTGGTGAGCTGACCAATCTCAGAGGGCAAAGCCGAAATGAAGTTGGAGGCGAGGTTGCAGAAGGCGAGAGCAGGGAGCTGGCCAAACTCTCTTGGCAAGGAGGAAAGCTTGTTGTCGTTGAGGATGCAGTCAGTGAGAGCGGTGAGCTGGCCAAACTCAGAGGGTAAGGCCACCAAGCCGTTGGTGGAGAGGTCGCAGCAGGTGAGAGCGGTGAGCTGGCCAAACTCAGAGGGCAAAGCCGTCAAGTTGTTGAAGGAGAGGTCGCAGCGCGTAAGAGCGGCGAGCTGGCCAATCTCCCTCGGCAAGGAGGTCAGCTTGTTGTGGGAGAGGTTGCACTCAGTGAGAGCGGCGAGCTGGCCAAACTCCCTCGGCAAGGAACTAAGGTTGTTGTAGCGGAGGTTGCAGTCAGTGAGAGCGGTGAGCTGCCCAACGGCGCTGGGCAAGGAGGTCAATCTCTTGGAGGAGAGGTCGCAGGCGGTGGAGTGTGCAAAGGGTGAGAGCAGGAAGGTAAGGGCTTGGCTTTCCTCCTCCCTCTTATCCGACGGCACGTCCCCCATTACTTTCTGTGGCTTGTCAGTACCTCTTCTTTGTTTTCTGGGCAGGGCAATAAGCCTACAAAGAACGACCGTTTACCTTCTCTTCATGCGCAGCCCTCGTTGCTGATGAGGGCCATGCCTTCCAAACTAGGTACCTCAAAGCGCTTAAAATCAGCTAAGAAAACAGCCAAAAGCTCCCCTCTGTACTCCACTTCCTGCTGTTCGCAACGCGATGGGAAACGGCCCGACTGACGGCAAAATCCAAAAGAGGTAGAAAAAAGAAGAAATGAAAAAAAGAAATCAGGCACGGTGGGGATCGAACCCACAATCTTCTGCTCCGTAGGCAGACGCCTTTCCATTTGGCCACGCGCCTTTGGTTAGGTAAAATCAATTGGTTTTTATCAAGGAATGCATTTTTTTCTGGAATTGCACAATCTTTTTTTTTTTGGATGTGTTTTGATGCGAAGAGCATTCTTGTCAAGCTTGATGTTTAACCAACACAAGTTTTTATCAGCGTAAAATGTGCCCTTGTTGCAAAGTATCAAAGACGTGCTCGTTGATGTACTGCACTTTGCGGCCACAAGAGGCGACGGTGCTGGAGGAGAGGTAGGTAGATGGGCGAGAGTGATTTGGCTGAGGCCGTTTCTTCATAGCGGGGGCATTGGGCGGTTTTATCGGCGATTGATAAGGGCTTTGCATAGGAGCAGGGCTGTTGAGATAAGATAGTAAAGCTGTTGGAGGAGATGAAGAAACGGAGGAAGAAGATGCGGAAGCAATGGTGATGGCAGCGGAAGGAGAGGTGATGGACGTGGCTGAACCAGGAGAGGGAGGAGGAAAAGGGGATGATAGGTGCAACGTTCGTCCCGTTCGGCTGGATTGTTGCTCGTTGAGGTCGGAAAGGAAAATGGTGGCTGGAAGAAAGGCAGAGTGGTTGGTGCTCTGCAGGCGTTGGTTAGACTTCTCTACCATTTTTGGGTTGGTTAGGTCTTGCACGGAGGGATAGCTGAGGGGCAAAACCGAGTGGCAGTATTCCAGAAGATAAGGCACATTCTCGGGACACCTTTGAAGTCCACGCATAAAGTCCTATTGCGAAAAAGGAGAGCAACAAATAAAAATAAAACAGGTAGGGGCAGAGAGAAGAAAAGATGAACAAATTAAACGGAAGCTACAAGACAGAGAAAAGGGGGTGGCAGAGAAAGACTAGAATAATACCTTGCCCCGCAATTGACATATAAGCTTAAACTTAAACTCATAGTCTTCTCTATGTTCAGAGGCAATGGCCCGATGACAGAGTGTCTCTCCATTGGAAGACGGGTCAATAGAAGTAGGGGTAGAAGCAGGCCTCTCTCCCATCGCATTTAAATGCTCCTCCAGTTCGCTACAATCTCCACTGGAGCCATCATCACCGGAACGTCCTTCTCCACCGTAATCAGAGAAATATTCCTCTTCCTCCTCATCACTGCTAGAACAAGGGGGTTCTGATCCATCTCGTCTTGAAGCAGAAGTAGCAGAAGACGAAGGATGCTTGGGATGAGCTTTCATCATAAGGTTGTCGCAGATCTGATACACGAACTGAGGAGAAAGATAGAAGATGCCTCGCTCCACGTATTGCAAAAAGACATGTCGTGGAAGATGTTTGAAACCCAACATCACAAACTCGTCGTCAAATCCTTTAGGGGTAGGGAAAGCCAAATCTTCCAACGTGTAATAGATGTTTTCCATGACTCGAAACTTGGTAAACCCATCCAAAGTTGTGGAAGCATTAGTAGAAGATGTAGAAGAATGAAGAAAAGCAGGTTTGTGAGTGTTCAATTCAGGAGGAGCAACTCCTGAAAGACTCACAAATCCTTCTCCATCTTCAAAGAGATGTTGGCTTGTTTTGCTCTCATCCTCCTCCGATAATGGGGAAATGTACTCGAAGAGCAAGTTGCATTGCCGCAGCTGCTCCTCACGATAATATTTGGCCCATGCCAAACACTTGGACTTGTTCTCTTTGGTGTTGGAGTTCATGTACTGCGCCAACGTCTCCACGAACCGCCAACGATCTTGTTCCAAAGAAGAAGAGGAATGATGACTGGAGTGAAGTCCAGATAAGTTCAAAGAAGAAGACTTGACGAGTATGGATTCATTGCCAGCACCTCCTCTATGCTCCTGTGATAGCCCTTTAGGAGAGGAGGTAGGAGACTTGTTATCCTCTTCTAAGCCCAGGATTCGATAAAAAAGGTTTCGGACGGATGGATTGTTATGGCCATCTAGACTAGAGCTATAGAGAGGAGAGACAAATCGTTGCTTTGGTTTCTGGACACATTTCAAACCGGCAATTCATGTATTTGTTACAAAAGAAATAGATGTAAGAGAAAGGAAACAAGAGTATATAAGAGCAGAAAGCAGAAATAATGAAAAACGCGCAGAAAGAACACAAACAAGCATGAGACAGGAGAAGAAGACAACGTACATCCTTAGAAATAAGCGCCCGAGTAGATGGGCCAAGTGGAAAATCAAGTTTGGAGACGCGACTGAGCGATCGTTTCCCTCTTTTGTGAAATGTTTGGTTTTCTTCTGCAAGGAAACCCTCGATTGATGTCACAGGCAACAGGCGAAGAAGCTCCACCTCCATATTCTTGTTTTTCATAGACTGATAAGGCATTGCAACTAGATACTCCCGCACCAATTCTGCTGTCAAACATTCTGGACTTTCGGTACAAATATGGCGCATTATCTCAACAAAGAAAGGAAATAGACAAAGTAAATACATAGGAAGGAGGAAGGAGATGAAGAATGCTTGTTACCCGATCAACTAGTTCAACATCTTGGAGATGGATAATGGCCAAATGGAGAGCTTGAATATGCATTTCTTCAGCATCTGTAGTTTGATATACCTGTTTATGAAAAATATATTAAAACAAAGAAAGAGCCTTCACAAAGAAAGAAAACGTACCCTAAGTACTGCTTCTCTGTTAAAAGCAAATTCATAGATAGTTCCGGTGACCAGGTCTATAAAGGTCCGCCCTCTAATAGAGCTGACGTTATCCAACAGCAAATCAAAGGATGTGATAAATGGAGGTTGCGAAGAGTCGTTCATATGGGCTGTGTTGGTTGTCTCTGCCATGCTGCTGGCCGCCATCAAGCCGTTTTCTAGTTCTGCTGGGAGTGCTGCTGCGAACTCTGCATTCATAAATGTGAGACCCATGCATGGGTCGTGCTCTCGACCACAATCTATGAACTGCAAGTAATACCCAGGAACGTAAAGCATCAACAAATCCCCGATACAGCTGAAAAAAACACGAACTCTATTTTTTGTTTGCGGAGAGTAGGGAAGAGATGAGCACAGGGGAGAGAGAGAGAGAGAGAGAGAAATGTACTGATTAAGCAAATAGGGAGGGAGCGTGTTCAGAGGAACGGCGATGTCAAGCTTGATTTGGTGGTGGAGAATGAAAATGGATACTTGAATGGAAGAAGAAAAAGTAGGAGATGTGGTAGAAGTCTTCAGAGTGGCAAGCGGGTGTTGTTGACATAAACAAGCTCCACCCTTACAATGAAAGAAATCCGTAATCAGAAAGGCGGGCAACAAACAGGAAGGAAATGAGCAGAGAGAAGAGAGGGAGGGAGGAAGAGAGTGCTTACGTTATCCATTTGTACTATCTGTAAGTAATCCATGGACGATGAAAGAGACGGCGAAGAAGCTCTCCTATCAAAGCTCCCAAACAGAGTAAAAGGTGTTGTTGCAAAGACCTCGGGAGTGCCAAGAGCATCCAACTGAAGTTGAGAAATTTCAAAGATGCTCTCGTACTTTTTGCCTTGCGTGAACTTCCAGCAGTGCAGTTTGTAGTCTTTTGGCGGTGCAGAATCCTTTAATTGGAAATAAGAAGAATGAGAAAGGAAGAAATGCCAGGAAAGAGTTTGAGGAGGAAACCTTCGTTGAAGAATAGGTCAGGGCGAACAACAAGGATTTGCGATCCTCATACTGATGCCATGCCAACTGCTCCTTTTGTGCTAGTCTTGTGTGCAGAAATGGAAATCTTGAGATTCGCTGCTGCATTTTTTCATTTTTGTAAAGAAACCAATAAGCAACAGAAACGAACGCCAAAACACACGGACAAAGAGAAAGAAGTAAAGACCTCTTCTGTTGTTGACCGTCTCACGGTGTTGAGTTGAAAAATGTGAATAAAGTGGCCGTGCAAAACAAACAAAAGGTAGACTTCATGTCTGTTCCAACGAGTGCTCTTACTTCCTAAAAACTTTTGAAAAAAACATTGAGGGTGAGCTGGAGGAGGAGGAGGAGGAAGAGAGAGAGAGAGAGAGAGAGAGAGAAGAAGAGAGAAACGTACATAAACAGACTGGCGAGCTTTACTCTTGATGTCAAAATTCCAAATTTTGTTGGTCTGAACCTCCACAAGCGTTGTCTCATAAATATCTACAATGAAGTAATGCGTTACCTATCATTCATTCATTCTCTCTGCTTCTTTTCTTTCTTCTCTGCTCCTCTCTCATCGCGCATGATATTGCACTTCTCTTTCTTTTGTTTTTTGTATCCTTCTCCTCCAACCAAGCGGGTAACCAACCTTCAAAGTCTTGCGTTTCGGCAGCACTGCTTTCCGTTTTGCGATAACGCGTCAAAGTCGTATACACTATTTTAACAAAATAAAAAAAAAGGTCAAACAGAGAAAGAAGCAAAAAACAAAAAACAAGAGAGAGGAACAAACCCATCAGCGTCTTGTCTTCGTTGAGAGAGCAGTCCACGATGGTGATGGGCGAAGGGTGGCAGTAAATGTCCACCATCTCTCTGGTGTTCAGATTGTAGCTCACAATGAACGTGCGTTTGTGTTGTGAGTTCTGGCATTGGTTTGAAAAAGTGATGAAGAGAAGATCAGGAGAGAAGAGGAGAGGAGAGAGAGCGGAGAGAATAGTTACCGATATGAAGCCATCATAAGTAAATAGTATGACCCCTCCTTTCTCCTGTCCAATGATGCTGAGCCTACATGCCTTGGGATCCGGCATCGCTTCTGACAGTTCGTTCAGCTCGCTCTTGTGAAGCAGAGGATTTGTTGGCGGCCAGAGCCGCTCCTGTGGGATCCTTGGAAATACTTCCCTGTGAATGTCCAAAACCTTGTTTATGCGTAACATCTCGTCTCTTTTTTTTTCTTGCAAAAATTCCAAATTTTTCCTTCCTTGCTCCCTTGGGCTTTGTCGAAGTTGCACGAGACACCGCAGCTGCTTTCTTCTTCTTCTAATCCTTTGTCGTTTTGCCAAACCTTCGTCGTCTTTTATCTCATCTCGCGGCAACTTTCTTTTCCCTTTTTCTCTCCACCAATCAGTAATCAGATATCTAGATCATCTGTAATTTTTGCAGACATCCCCTAATACGGTCTAGCGATACCCTAATAGGTAAACGCTTTCATTAAAGAGAAAAAGGAATAAAAGAAAGGCAATCCACTACACAAATCGTAGCAAAAACGTAGCGCTCTCTGCAGTGTTGCTTTAACTTGCTCTCTCTCTCTCTCTCTCTCTCTCTCTCCTTCCCACGGAGTGGGAGACATGTCTTCTTCTTCTTCTTCTTCTTCTTCTTCTTCTCTTCTTCTGATGAGGTCCCAAGACTATCAGCTTGCTCGTGCTTTGTTTCATCCACTGTGGCCTCGTTGGTTAACAACAAGAGGAAGCGTGGAGGAAGAAAGAAGAGAAGAGAGCCACTCGTTGTCAACCTGTTCGATCTTATCGATGCCATTGCTGCTCGCCAATGGACTGCTCCACAGTTTCGCCAGCAACTGAAGCTGATATCTGGCATGTAGCAATTAGCATTCTGCTCTGCTTTCTTCGCCAGTGCTAACTCTTGTTTGCAGGAACTCTACACCTGCCACTACCTGACCGAGTCATCAACATAGAAGAGTTGGCTCTTATTCTACCAAGACACCTTGTTGCCTGCTTGCTCAGCAAACAGCCCAGCCCTGACTATCTCGCTTATGTCCTGCGTGGAGTGAACGTTCTCTTCAACATATGTCTGCTTTTGCCAGAGTCTGAGACACTACGTCAAGCCCTTACAGCTTCTGACCAACAACAGGCTTTGATTCTGGAACTCTTGGTCCACCTTTTGGTGCGTACACTCGTCCTTCTGTTATCCCTGCGAATCGGTTTTGTTCTCTATGTTCTCACCTCTGCTTGTTGTTCTGCAACCATACCGATATTCCATCATAACTGCCACCACAGGACGCGCATGTTGAATTAGTACAAAAGATTCCTATCGAGTCCAGAGAAAAGCGCTTTCTATCTTACAGGAGCATTGGTGCCGTTTCTCTGATGGTCTCTTTCTTTTTCAAACATGAGTTAGCTCCTGGCCACAGATTGGTGGACATTTCTCAGGCAATAGAAGAACCTACCTTTCTCAACACACTTCTTCGGCACCCAAAAAGTGATCTACTTCTGGGAGAATTGCTAGTGTCGTTGCACATCTTATTGGAAGACTTATACAATGCCTGGGACGAAAGGGTCATTATCATTCTTGGAAATCCATTCCTTCGAGGAAGCCAAGCTAATACTTTTTTCACTTTACAGGTTAGCTATTTTCTCGTGTGTCTCTTTGAGTCTATCTTTCTGTTATGTTTCTCGGATGACATTGCAGAGCAATTGCTAGGACTTTCAGCTTGGAAGAATGGAATGATTTTAAATTGCTTAAATCTTGCTCTCGAAGTATAGCTGATCTCTCTTAATTTTTGCTTTGTGGTAGAAGCTATTGACTGATTTGTACTTTTCAATTAGGTTCCTGTTAAGTTCCAACGGATTGTTGGTGTGACATTACAACTATTGATTTTATTATGTGAGAAAGAAGATCCGCCTTTCATGTCAGCCCTCAACAAGCAGAAAGAAGGAACTCAAACGTTGATCACTAATGTTATTTCTATTGCTTCTGGTTTGTCTAACCGAGTTTCATATTTTTATTATTATATTATGTTTGCTCGTTGTTCTTCTTTCATCTTTGGCATTAACATATCTCCTTTTTTTTTTGTGTTCGTTTGTTTGCTTTTGTTTCTCAGCCAATTTCCATCAACTATGTACATTGAGCGAGCAGAAGAAAGAGGCATCAGTTGTTGCTAAAATGACAATGAAAGTCTTTAACCTTATGGCCCTATTTGCCACGGACCTCGAACTCAAAAATCAAGTTGTGGCTCTTGGTATATTTCATTCTCTTCTTTCTGCAAATTTTGTTTATTTCGTTATCGTTTTCTTTGGCATCCTTTATTGCTCCTTTTCTTGCTTTCTTTCTTTGATATCGCTTTTATGCTTATATTATTGTGCTCGCTCTTTTTGCGATATATTTTCGCAGGCACCTCTCATTTGTTAGGCCTCCTTTCTGTTGGACCTGATTTATTTGCGAACGTGAAGTCAGAGATTCTTTTTTACTTGTTCAAAGTTGTCATCAACCTCCATACCACGCAATTGTCTGTTGTACAGTTCTTATCTGCTGGTAGAGAAACAGCACCATCCGTTTCAACGGAATTTTTAAGCTTTGCCCTGCAATTGTGTGATTCTGCTCAACAACTACGGCATCAACATCTTGACCAACAACAGATGCAACAGCAACAAAACCTTCTTGACTCACCTCCCTATGTATATTTTCGTTCTCTTCCCTCCCTCCCTTTCTCTCTCTCCCTCTCTCTCTCGTCCTCTCTCGCGCGCTCTCTCTCTCTCTCTCGCTCTCTCTCTTCCTCTCTCGCTCTCTCTTCCTCTCTCGCTCTCTCTTCCTCTCTCGCTCTCTCTCTCTCTTCTTATTCGCTAACTTTTTTCTAGTTATGTGTAGATAACATAATCACCAACTTAGAGTTCCTGTACAGCGCTTTCTATTCTTCCTCTTCATATCTCCCATTAGAAGGATTCGATATTGCTGAGCATTTCATCCAAGCACTAAAATCCAGCACCTCCGCCTCATTAAATTCTTTCACTTGTTCAGCTGAACCTGCCTCAACCTCTTTATTGCCATCTTCTCTTCTTCTCACTGATACCACTCTTCCTACTTCTGTTCCCTCCTTAAACTTCATTCCTTCTTCTCTTTCTTCGCTATCATCTGGTTCCTTGGCATCATCCCTAGCATCTTCTTCGGCATCAATTTCTGCACCCTTGGTATCTGCCTCAACTTCGAGAGAAGTCCATGGAAAGGAAGTCAAGGATGAGCCTATGGAGGAAGTCAAAGAAAGGATTACATCTCCTTTGACCCTTCTTTCAACATCTGCTGTCTCATCTTCCTTGGCATCTTTTCCGTCAACTGCTCCCTCATCTCCTCCTTTGGTTTCTCCTCTTTCTTCCACTTCTTCCGCAACCTCGCTAATAACTTCTTGCGTTCCTTTGGCGTCTTCCTCAACTTCCCTATTCAGTGCTTCTTCCTCTCTTTCTACTTCCTTCCGATCTTCTTCCTCCGCTTCGCCTATGGCGACCCCTTCCTCTGCTACTTCAGACTCTTCTGGTTCCTCTCTTTCGTTTTCATCCTCTTCCTCGTTGTCTTCTTCTCTTGTTGCTGCTGCCACACCAACTACTGTAGCTATACAAGCTCTGCCCTCTGTACCTCCCTCTTCGTCCAAATCCTCCTCGCCTCCCCAGGTCCCTCTTTCGATCTCGAAAGCTTCTCCACGTCACCGTTCTCCCTCTCCTACTCCTCCCTCCTCATTATCCACCACCCTTCCATCTGCCACTCCTTCGTCCTCTTCTATCCTTCCAACGCCCCGAGGGTTACTTCCGGATCCTGTCCCGCCACCCCTTCTTTCACCTCCGCTACTGTCACCCCCAAAAAGCAGCGACGATAACGGAGCTCTTCTGCCAACTCCCGCCCTTCAACAACCCTTATCATATCCTCCTCCTCATAAAAGGCCAAAGATTCAAGCAGGCCCTCTTCCTGTTGCTTTTCCTCCTCTTTTGCCTACTCGTGCTTCTGCTCCCCCCTATCATCAACCAGCACAGCAGCACCACACCCCAACTCGTATGCCCCGTTCAGGCCCTTTTTTGCCTCCGCCTGTTCCTCCTTCCCGTTTTCCTGCACATCATCAATGCACCTTGCTAGCAGGTCGCGTTGTTCCAGGCGTTCAGCGTGGCCCATTTTTTGTACCTCCTCGTCCTGTTGCTTTTCCTCCTCCGCACCAGAACTACAATCGCGGCCCTGGCCTTCCACACCATTGGCAGCAACACTACCAACGTTTCTATGGGAACTACTTCCGGCCGCCGCCACCTCAACAACCAGGCTTTGTCACTCGTCCTGTTCGCCCGTGGCAGTAGTAGTATTTATGCTCTTTAAGGGTTTGTAAGATTCTTTTCCAGCTTCTCCGTCATCTATTCCTTTTATGTTATCTTTAGCCAAAGTTATTTGGTATTTACAAATGTTTGTTGAGGTTGTTCCTCTTTTCAAGTGGCCATTCGTTGGTGTCTTCTCTTGCTGACTTTCAGTCACGAGCAGGCACTAAGTGGCAGCTGAGTAAAACAAAAACGCGGGCGTCAGGACAAGGAAAAACAGAAACTTCAAGCAATAACTGAGAAGGAGATGGAGACGAGAGCGAAAATGACAACAAGAAAGGAGAAAGGAGGGGATAGCATAGGAAGAATGCCACAAAGAAGGTGGAAGTGAAGCGTACCCCACGAGTCCTCGTCCCTTCCACTTTTTGGGAAAGAGAATGAGCCGTTTGATCTGAAAGGTGTCCAAGCTCGTCCCTACCCTTCGCTTCACAAACACATCAACGGGCTTTCCCTCACAGTTGCTCACCAAAGTGCCGATCAAAGGCAGGTAATTGGTGGAAGAGGAAGAGGAAGAGGGAGTCGCTTCTACAGAGCCAAACCTGATCACAAAGTCGCCGACCACAAAGCCGGCTTCTTTGGCTGGCGACTCATCAAAGACTTGATCTACCTCTGCTATAGCAGGTTGCTGCAGCAGCTCTGATTAGGTTGGCGTTGTGTGAGTGATAGATGGGCTTGTGAGTGGAAACCAAGAAAAAAAACAAAGGAAGGCAGGAAGAAAAGCAATAGAGCTTCGCTTCTCATCACCTGTAAATGTTGCGGTGGTGGCTGGTTTTTGGGTGGAAACGGTTCCCTCTCTCTTGGCTTTTGCGTGAACGTCGTACATGGCCTGTTCGATTTCTTTCATCAGGTTTTTGTGATCCGTTTGCAAGCCTTATAAGGTGCAAAGGAGAACGCGAAAACAATTAAATTTAGCACAAAAGAGAGTCAAGGGGGAGAGAGAGAGAGCAGGGCAAAAGATTGTGAGTGCTCACATGCAAGCTTGTGTCGAGCCTCTCGTACAGCGATGATCAGCTCCACGTTCTCGATGGGAAAACCCTCCTTGTCCACAAGCCCTCCAGTGAGGCCAGGCATATCCGGTCCCGTGAGATAGTCTATCACCTCCTCTATCTCCTTCTCCAGCTGGTCCTTCTGCCGCAGCAGCTCTTTCGCTTCTTCCATCTCTTCGTTTGTGCTTTTTTTTTAAGTTCAAGTCGACCCGAAATTGCTTACTATTTGGAATCTAAACCATGTTTGGAATGCAAAAAAGGCTTGGAATTTAGACAATTCTTTTGTCGACAAGAAAGTTTAATGGAATGCAAGTTATGGTTGGCATTCATCTCTGTGTCGACACGAACGTTTCGAGTCGACAAATAAAAGTCTCCACAAAGCAAACAAGCAGCGAAACTAAGCAAACCAATCCAAGGGTGGCGTCGATGTGGCGAACAGCCTCCTGTTGCACGAGCTTCGCCTTGCCGGCCGAGAGGTCCTCTCCTCTTTATTTTCCGAGGAGGGGCGTTGCCGCGTTCGATGTTGTTGGCAGCGCGCTGCGAAGTGCTCCTCCGCACCTCAGGCCGGCAGCCATCCCCTCCCGCACGCCTCTTCAGCCCTTCTCCACCCTCCGTCGACTCTCTCCTGTTCGACCAAAAGTTTCACAACTTCCAGCCACAAACGTTCGAGAACGCCATTCCTTACCCTTTATTTTCTTTAAAAAAATTAACCTCTCTCTGAAACCCCAATCTCTCCCATCCCCCAATCTCTACAGATTCATCATGTACAAAAGTTGAGAGCGTTCAGTACGTTGCCTCCGCGGCTTCCAAGGGGCTGGGAAAAATGGAAAGACGTTCTGCCAAACAAGACTCGCCTTAAAGCTGAAAAACTCAATGGTCTCACCTACCTCTCTCGTGCTCCTCCCTGCTTCTCTGCTTCTCTGCTTCTCTCTTTCTAAAATGTGTTTGCCGTCTTCTTATTCGCTATTACAGTCTCCAACGCGAAGAAGAGTGCGGAGGGGAGCGGTCCCCCAAAGAGCAATCCCAAAGGCAGCGATAAGGAAGATAGCAACCCTATGCGTCCGTTGATCTGGTCAGGACTGGCTTCCTTAGCTGTGACTGCTGCTTTTATCTACTCGTTGTACAGCATTGCTGACAAGCGAACCGAAATAACTTTCAACGAATTTAAAAGCAAATACCTCGCTGAAGACCTGGTTTGCAATCTCTCACTCTCTCGCTCCCTCACTCCCTCTCCTTTCTTATTCTCATGCTCCCTTTTGTTGTAACACAGGTCTCCAAGCTGGTGGTATACAATAATTCAAAGGTCTACGCTCATCTCAACAATGTAAGGACTTCTGCTTCGTGTTAGTTTGTTGTTCTTCCTCTTCTCTGCACTTTCTAATTCTCTTCTTGATATTCAGGGACAAGTGTTGCATTTCAATATTGCAAATGTGGAAACCTTTGAGAATCAGCTGGACGAAGCCCAGGATATGCTCGGTATTGACATATTTTCAGCGGTTCCTGTTCAATACTATACTTCACACATAGGGTACTACACTCTGGCCTGGTTCTCGCTGAGCACCCACTGCCTAACCTGTTTTAATTCTTCTCATGCCTAATAGTTCCATCCTGTCGACTGTGTTGCCCACGGTGCTTTTGTTTGGAGCTCTCGTCTTTTTCAGTCGTCGTCTGTTAAAAGGCCCTGAAGGCGGCATTGGAGTACGTTATACATTTCTTTCACTTATTTTTCCTTTCATCATCTCACTCAAAACTACAAAGGATGTTTTTAACATTGGAAAAGTTGGAAAGCGGTTTGTAAAGAAAGACGTTAACGTAACCTTTAGTGATGTTGCCGGTCTTGACGAAGCTAAAACCGAAATCATGGAGTTCGTTTCCTTCCTCAAAGATCCAGCACAGTACCGCGCATTGGGAGCCAAAATACCAAAGGTCTCTCCTTCAAACTCCGAGTGTCTATACTTTTTATATGGTGTATGCTTACATGTTAAATCAAAAAAAAAACTAGGGCGCCTTGTTAGTGGGTCCACCTGGCACAGGAAAAACGCTGTTAGCGAAAGCAACCGCCGGTGAGGCCAATGTTCCATTCTTTAGCGTTTCTGGCTCAGATTTCATGGAGATGTTTGTCGGTGTGGGTCCATCCAGGGTATGTCGCCTACCCTTTCTCTTCCTGCTCTATTTCTTGTGTCCTCTTCCCATCTTTTCTCTCTATCTCCAAATCTAACGTTTCTTGCAGGTGAGAAACTTGTTTGAAACAGCACGCAAAAATGCCCCATGCATTCTTTTCATCGACGAAATAGACGCGATAGGCAGGCAAAGAGGCAGGGGCGCTGGCTTCCGAGGCAACGAAGAGAGGGAAAGCACACTTAATCAGCTGTTGGTCGAAATGGATGGTTTTAACACCGCGGAGGGTGTGGTAGTTTTAGCTGGCACCAATAGACCCGACGTTTTGGATAAAGCGTTACTTCGCCCTGGTCGTTTCGATCGTCAAATTGCACTAGGTGCTCCTCCTTCCTTTCTCTCTTCTCACCCTCGTCTAAAGTGCTCATCTTCTTTCCTATCGCTATTGTTAGATAATCCGGACATCAAATCCCGTGAAGCCATCTTCATTGTTCATCTCAAACCTGTACGAACAAAGAAAGAAGCCTCGCACTATGCTAAGAAGTTGGCAAGCTTAACTCCTGGCTTCTCTGGTGCTGACATAGCAAATGTGTGCAATGAAGCGGCCCTGATCGCCGCCCGGCATGAAAAGTCCGAAGTGGATGATGAGGACTTTGAACAAGCCATCGACAGAGTTATTGGCGGTCTTGAGAAAAAGAATAAGGTGCTCTCCGCTGAGGAGAAGAGAACCGTAGCCTACCACGAGGCAGGTCATGCTGTGGCTTCGTGGTTCCTCCGTCACTGTGACCCGTTGTTGAAGCTCTCCATCGTACCCCGTGGCACAGCTGCTTTGGGCTACGCTCAATACAACCCCAGCGATATCTACTTGCTCTCCACGGACCAGTTTTTCGACAGGATGTGCATGACTCTCGGTGGACGAGTTGCTGAGATGCTCACCTTTCAGAGAATCTCCACCGGTGCTCAAGACGATTTGGAGAAAGTGACGGCCATGGCTTACAACCAAATCATCCGTTACGGCATGAACCCTGCCTTGGGACCCATTGCCTTCAAGGACAACCAGAGCACCAAGCCCTACAGCGAGCACACGGCAGCACTCATTGACGCTGAAGCTAGAGACATGGTCAAGCGAGCGTTGGACAGAACGTTGGCTCTGTTGCGTGATAAGCAGGAGGGACTTCAGGCAGTGGCTGAGCTTTTGTTGCAGAAGGAGAAGGTCCGTGGAGATGACTTGGTGGCCATTCTAGGACCCAGGCCTGACAAAGGGGTCTATCTTGGAGACATAGAGGTATTCTTGGCCGTTCTTTCTCACTCTTGTTTTCTTTAACTTGTGTTTGGCTCATCTCTCTCTCTCTCTCTCTCTCTCTCTCTCTCGCACAGCATTTGTTGCCAGAGGGTTATGTGGAAAAATGGAGACAAGAGAAGGATGAATTGGAGAAGGCGACGCAGAAAGCGGCTGAGGCTTGGCAACAAGAAACAAAAGAGAAGGTGGAGGAGAGCTCAAACAAGAATGAAGAAGCAAAAGAAAACGGCAACCAAGAAAAGGAGGCAGAAAAGGAGCAAGAAGAGCCAAAGTCACAAAACATGTGAAGCGTTTGTTTTCAACACTGTACCTTTGCCCAACTTTCTGACTTTTTCTGCCCTTCAGAAAAACACAAAACACAAAATGAGGAGAACAACAAGAGAAAAGCCAGAAATTCTTGTAATGGTGGCTTAGGCTTCTTGGCTCTGTGCCATTGTGCGCAGCAAATTTGCCATTTGCTTGTACTCGTACAACAAAAGGGGAATATCTGGTAATGGCAGCGGTTAGTCTCTCTCTTTTCTCTTGCTCTCTTTGGCTGAACGGTGGCAGAAACTATTGTACCTTGTGATTGTAGCTGTGTCATATTCGACTCCAAGTAAGTCATTGGCAATTCATTCTGCGGTAGTAAACGGGAAGGAAATTGTTAACACAAGCAATAACTTTGAGAAAGGAAGAATCCCATAACAAGACAACACCAACCGTTTGCTCCAAAAGCTCCGATAGGGTAGGAGCTTCCTCCTCTTCATCATCAGTTGCGTCGAAGGACATGCGGCCGCCAGAGGAAGACCGCACCACCAACACACGAGACCGTAGAGGGCTTCGAAGATTGAGAGGGCTATCCAGAAGGTTTTCCCTGCTGTTTTGTTTTTCCACTTTTGCTTCCTCCAACATTCGCATAGAAGGAGTTCGTATCATTCGTAGCTGTTGAGCTCTACGATCCTTGCTTTGTTGTATGGATGAGGACGATTCTGTTGTTGGTTCTTCTTCCTGTGGAGTAACTGAAGAAGAAGTAGAAGCTGAAGCTGAAGAGGGTGGACGTTGTGTTGCTTCAGGTTGCATGATTTTAATGTAGTTGATAGCAGAGATGAATTGAGCGAGAGCGTTACTGCCATCAACTTGTGCTGGCTTGGCGAAAGCCTCTATGTATTGTACATTGGAGAGAAGGCGGTCTGGATTGGTCTGAATGATGGTGTACACCAGAACGTTGAAGAAGAGAGCTGCCTCGTCTACACCCCGAGAGGTAGAAAGCTTCAACAGGTCTATCAAGAGTTAAGGAAAGCTCTGTTCTTTACCGGAGACAGGGAGACAGAGAGACAGAGAGACAGAGAGAGAGAGAGAAAGAGAGAGTTGAAAATAAAAAGGATACTCAATATCAAGCGACAAGTCTTCTGGATGCATGCCAGCTTATCGTGGTTGTATGTTAAGGTTAAAACAACTAAAGAAAGAGGAGGGAAAAGCAAGAAAGGCTGAGAAGGATATCTCTGGTGAATAGCTGTCATTGAGCCGACCAAGTTCTGCAATCGGAATGAGATGCATGCGTAAATAAGCTGTTTATCACATGAGGAGTGAGAAAAACGAACCTTTCAAAGCAAGACCATATGGAACTTCTTCAGAACCATCGGAAGCTATAGCAATGCTTGGATGGTGAGGAGGAAGGCTCTGAAGGGAATGCAGATGTTCGAAAAAGGCTTTATCACGAGCAACATCGGATTCATTAGGAGCAAAGGTGAATGGATATATCAATCGCATGATATAGCGCTCCATATCTGCACTAGCGCGTCTCAGTTCGGGCGTGGAGGCATTCTTCCACATGTTGTGCCCTTGCATTGCGGTCTCTATCACTTTCATGAACTCCCTAACGCTACCCTTCTTGTCCTCTAACTTTTGCAAGTGTTTGATTTGAGCTACAAAAGATTCCACCTTTTTGTAATGCAAATAGAGAAGATCATAAGATACATATGGAGCTATGCGGGAGCATGCAAATGCAAACCTGTGACGAAAATACTTCTCTGAATCTTCTCAGTTTAGCACTGTTTATGAAGTCTATAGCAGTTTCTCGCGCGCGCATGAAGCTCTCTATCTGCGTTTTGATGTTCTGCTCTGTAAGGAGAAGGCGTTGTTTTTCCTCTGAAAGCTTTTCTCTGTACTCTTTCCGCCGATCGTGTTCCTTCTTCACAGCTTTTAAAATGAGAGAATAATCCTTCGTTTTAAGCTCTGGTGGAAGATCCTTCAACGTTCTCATTGCTTCCGCAAGCAATGTTGCTAACACCTCTTGTTCTGTTTGCTCTTGAATCAACTGATGAAGTAGTTAGTTGAATGTTTGGCCGAGATAGATAAACTTCAAACCTCCAATTCGGTCCCTAACACGTCTAAAATGGGCCTGTTGCGGTTGCACGAAGTCAAAGTAAGATGGCCCAAAGCTGCTGTAAGCTTCTTTTGTACTTCTGAGGTCTCGCTTTCCAATTCTTTTAATTGTTAATAGATGGTCAATGCAACTTCAGATCGAGGAGAGAGAGAGAGAGAGAGAGAGAGAGAGAGAGATGAAACCAATCGGAAGGAAAGATTGAAGGATTGCATGTTCTGGATCTACGCTCTCGCCAAAGACAAGAAGGAAAAAGTTATCAGCGCTAGGCGCCAGAAGTGGTGGAGGCCTTTCGCCCAACTCTTCCATTACCGACTTCATAAGGCCTCCATCTGCCTCATTCTGCATAAAGAGTTTCAGAACTTATTGAGAGCAGAGGGAGAGGGGAGGAGGAGGGGGAGTGGTAAAATACCAAGCGAGGAAGCTTTGACATTTCATTGCACAGAGAATGTAGCTTGATCAACTCATTATGAGATATAACCAAAGTCTGTTGGCAACCATAATATTCTTCACCAATAGACTACCAAAGAAACGAATGAAAGTTCAATACTTTTAGAACAAATAAGAGAGAGAGAGAGAGAGAGAGAGATAAGTACCGAAAGACAGTGTGCGGGGTCTTCGACATCAACCATCTCTTCAAAGAACTCTCCCATGTCGAGACTTCTCATGAAGTCTTCCAGAGGAGTGCCTACAACATTGTCTCCGATCGAACCTCCTCCAGCCAAGTTCTGCAACACTTTGGCAATCTGAAGCAAGTTCTGTTTGGTTTTCTCTCCCAAGTCCGAATCAGAGAGAATGCCATAAGGTTCTGGGTTGACTATCGGAGGATTGAAGTATCTGAGGAAGACCAGATTGCCCAAAACTGCTCGAATGTCTTCTGCAGAAGGAGGGGGGTTCTTCTGATAGAGTAACCTTTTTGTTTGTTTTTGTTCAATTAATTCACGAGAGACACAGGGAGAGAGAGCGAGAGAGAGAGAGAGAGAGAGAGAGAGAGAGCGAGAGAGATGAGTGATGAGTGATGAGTGATGAGAAGAGAACCTGAGAATAGTCTTTGCCATCCACCGCATTTCATAGGGCATAGCTGGAAGCTTCTGAAAAATGCTGTGAATGAATTGTTGGCAGAGTTTAGCGAGCCTTCCCATCCGTAAAAGCAGACCACCAAGAGGTTAAAGAAAACGGATAGAGAGAGAGAGAGAGAGGAGAGTGGGAGGAAGACAAAAGATATTTTCATGGATGATCGGCTTCATGATGGGATGTTGCGATAATGTTGTGGGATCGAGGTTACCATCTAATGAAGAAGAGACCTGTTGTTTGAGAGAGGGAGAGAGCTGATCATAGATCTTTTGTGGATTGCTTTCCAGCACCACGCCTTCTTCTTCAGAGGCTCTTATTACTGCTCTGAGAGGCTCGCTTAACACCGTTTTGAGATACTCGTTTTTGTCCAAATGTCTGAAGGATTATATTAGTAAAACGCAAATAAACAAGACGGAAGCAAGGGAGGAAAGATAACCGGGAAAGGAAAGTAATCAGTTTGGATAACGCAGAGTTCTGTCGAAGAAACTTGCTAGTTGTAACGCAAGCACTGAACTCTCTTTCGGCCACTTGTCTTGCCACCAGCAGCAACTCCTTTCGTGCTTCCAGTTCGAACAAATCGCCGTATAATGACCTGATGGTATTATTGTCGTTAAATGACGTTTAACGATGAGATGAAGGATGAGGGATGACAAGAGGAGATAGATGGAACCATCCGACTGTGGCCAGCAGAGAATCAAGCTCTTGCCCGGTGTAATCCTTCATAGTGAGCATGGTGGCTACATAAACTGAATCCGATTTCAATAGTCTTACCAACTGGCAGTATCGCTGCATTCATATGAGAGAGAAAGAGGAGGGAGGCTGTGTAAACAAACATAACAATAAAAAACAAAAGAAAATGAGAAAAGAAGAAAAAATCACAAACATGATATTTCTTGACTCCATCAGAGCTGGCAGACCACCGACAGGCAGCAAGTTGGTAGCTGCGTTCAGGAGAACAGTCGGCAGCGTCGAGGAGAGATATGGCCGACTTTTGAAAGAGTTCGGATCTGCGCACTGCCTCTCTCGCCCTCAAAAGGCTTTCCGCCCATGTTCGAACCATTGTTTCGGCTACCCATTCTCGTTTTTGCAACAGTTCTTCTCGTTCTATAGAAGCAAAGAAGACAAAAGAGAAAAATTGTTAAACAATTCAACAAAGAACAACATAAGACAACAACAACAACAAGCAATACCATGAGTCAACCAAAGGAGCTCCTTCTTAAGCACGTTGAGAAGTTCTTCCAATAGTTTGCCATTGCGTGGTTTCGCTCTCCTTCTGCTGCTTCCTCTTTTCTTGCTCTCTCTTGCCTCGTTGCCTTCTTCCTCCTCAGCATAACTGGAACGAGGATGGATGGGCTCAAAACGAAAGCTGCTGTGGTGATTCGGCTGTGGTTGTGCTGTGGTGGTTGTGGCTGTTGTTGCTGCTCTAAGTTTACTGTTGGGAGCGAGATGAGCTGTACGCGGAGAAGTCGCAAGAACCGCAGCAGCACCAGAAGAAGAGGAAGGAGGAGGGGAAAGAGGAGGCAACGTGGACATTGGAGAAGAAGGGGAGAAGGAAATGAAGAAAGGAGACGGCGACGAGGAAGCTTTTGTGGCGGCAGAAGATGAAGGAGGGGCAGCTTTGTTGTTGCTCTTCTTTGCGCCTCCAGCAGAAGAGATGAAGCCACGAAGCGACAAAGCGGCAGCTTCTCTCCCTGCTCCTCCTCCCTTCTTATGCTTCGAGGGGCGCGAAGTGGTCGGCCCTTTCTTTCCTTCTCCTCCTCCTTCTTTTGCTCCTCCCTCCTCCTTCAAAGCGGTTAGACAAAGCTCCAAACTGGAGGAACGACGATGGCGAACGAAGCCAGTGGACGCTACTTCGGTCGATCGTGGACGAGCTCTTCCGGCATTACTGTTGTTGCTGTTGGCGGCATTGGTGGCTGTGGTAGTGGTAATGGTGGTGGTGGCGGTTTGTTTGTTGTTGGAGACCCGAAAAGGAGGAGGAAAGGCGGCCAAGGAAGGTTTGCCGGAGGAAGAAGAGATGGAAGCAGGAAGAGGTGGAAGCGGCGGCGGTGCTCTCTTTGGCGGTGGCCTTGAGTGGATGCTGGTGTTGGTGTTTGGTTGCGACATGGTCAACTCGCTCTTTGGTGCTTTGGCATGGAAGGAAGCGAGGCAAGGAGGAGGGTCGGGAACCGTTATGTGCGTTACCTCGTGCTGTTCCCTTTGTCCTTTCGGTTTTTTTTATTGTTTTGGGGTTATTTGATTTATTCATCATTTTATCTCTATAATAATAAATTCATTAACGGATCGGAGATAAGATTATGCTGACGTAATGCTCTTTGTGATCTGGGTTGTCGGCAGAGAAGAGAGAGGAGAAGAGAGAACCCTAGGGAGAAGAGATTGTGCAGAGAGAAGAGAAGAGAAGAGAAGAGAAGAGAAGAGAAGAGAAGAGAAGAGAAGAGAAGAGAAGAGAAGAGAAGAGAAGAGAAGAGAAGAGAAGAGAAGAGAAGAAGAAGAGAAGAGAAGAGAAGAGAAGAGAAGAGAAGAGAAGAGAAGAGAAGAGAAGAGAAGAGAAGAGAAGAGAAGAGAAGAGAAGAGAAGAGAGAAGAGAAGAGAAGAGAAAGAAGAGAAGAGAAGAGAAGAGAAGAGAAGAGAAGAGAAGAGAAGAGAAGAGAAGAGAAGAGAAGAGAAGAGAACGATGAAGAGAACGACGAAGAGAAGAGAAGAGAAGAGAACGACGAAGAGAACGATGAAGAGAACGACGAAGAGAACGATGAAGAGAACCATAAAGAAAGAAGAGAACGACTAAGAGAGGAGAAAGAGTGAGTAGCAATTAAGAGAGGGGAGTGAGTAACGGAAGCAGTGAAATGTAAGAGGTATTTATGCAGAAGCAAAGAGAAGGTGAAGGGAGAGGTTGTTTTTTTGTTTGTTCCTTTTAGGCAGCCCAGTAGTAGCGTATCGCCAAACCGGCGGCAATGATAATGAGAGGGATGGCGAGCTGCTTGACAACGTTGGGGCTGGCTTTGGGCTTGCCTGGTGCGGAGGTGTCCGGACCCACCACGTCGGAGATCCTCATCCTCTTGGCACCGTCGCCCGTCAAGAGGTTGTTGGTTGGTGTGCTTGTTTGCTGGTAAACCGATCGCACAACCCCAAAAAAAAAAACAAGCAATAAAAGAGAAAAACGTGAAAAAAAGTTAAAAAAAAAAGGGGACAAGAGTGTACCTCATCGGCAGGAAGATCTCCAACATAATATTGATCGAGCGTTCCACGAGCTTCGTCAGAGTGTCCTACATCCTCGAAAGCCTCAGTGGCGTCCCTGCCTTTGATGTCAATCCCATTGATTTTGACGTTGATGGGAGCGGAATAGCGTTAGATTTTTGTGAAAGAAAAAACCCAACGGAGGTTAAAAAAACAAGTCGCGCACACCTGCGTGTTCGTAAAGCACACCATCGCCACCAGGATGCTCCTCACGGAATTGGGTGATGTTGTAGACTTTGCCGTGGATGGCGATCCACAGGTCCTCCTCGGTGTTGTGTTGGGCGAGTTCCTCAAGAGTGATAATCTTGCTCATGGTGGGTGGTGAAACGTTTTTTTCTTTTGTTGAAAAAATAATAAATAAATAAAAAACGAAAGAGGAAGAGGCAGAGGCAGAGGCAGACAGGCAGGAAGTGAGTGCGTTAATAGAGGAGGAGGACTTTGTTATTCCCTCTTTCCAGACGAACGACCGGAGAATTTTTTGGTTGGTTTCTTGTCGACGAACGGAAAGGAAAGAAAGGGTGCGAAGGGTGCATTGGGTTAGGGTTGCATGGGGATGTGTTAGGGTTTGTCGACTAAAAATATGTCGACGAATAAACATATTTAACTCAACACAAAATTTTGGGAAGAGCGCGAGAGAGGGAAAAAAAAAGGGGGGGGTTGAAGCGAAGAGGAAGAAGCGGTCTTTGCGGTCGGTGGGTCCCCGTTCACATCCAATCACGGTTAAAAATAAAATTGTTTGAGAGGACAAAATGCTGAAGCAAACACTGGGAGTTGCCACTCGAGGCACACCTGCGGTAAGGCCCTCCTTGGGCATTTTTGATTTTAATTCTTCTGGAAGATTTTTTTATTTGTCCGCTCGCTCTCTCCTGTACATTTTTTTTCTATTATGGCGCTTTCTTCGATGGATTACTTTCGGAGGATGTTATATTATTTTTTTTTAGAATTTTGTTCTCTCTCTTTCGCTTTCCGCTAGAAGCTCACTCCGACCTCGTCACCCTCTGCTCCTTCCTCCTTCTGTTCACAGGCATCATCATCGCTGCCCCTCGCTCAACGCGCTTTCTCCACCACATCTGGTGCTGCGTACACAAAGGTGCGCTATTAACAAGTCTCCTCCACCGTCCCGTTTTTTCTCTTCTCTCTTTTAAATCAATCACTCTCTCACACACGCACCCCACTTTCCTTTAACATCGAACACTCAAGGATAAGAAGTATGGCCTTCTTGCCTTGGGCGTTGGCTCGTTCTTGGTGGGTACTGTGGGCGTACTCTCCTTGGGCACTGCTCACGCCAGCGGCGCTGTGCGGCCTCCGGAATATCCTTGGTCTCACAGACTCCCCTGGCAGTCGTTTGACCACGCTAGGTAAGTTCTACTTTGTTCTTTGCCCTTTTCCGCTTCGAGCTTTTCTCATCGAATACTCTCCCTTCGCTCTCTGTTCCTCTCTCTCTCTCTCTCTCTCTCTCTCTCTCTCTCTCTCTCTCTTTCTCTCCGTCTCCTCTTCCTCTTTTTTCCTTCTCTCTGCCTTTTTCTCTGCTTGCTTGGGCGCAAAAAAATGCAGTATTCGTCGTGGCCACCAAGTATTCAGTGAGGTCTGCTCCTCCTGCCACAGTCTCAACCTTGTTGCCTACCGCCACATGGTGGACGTGGCCTATACTGAAGAGGAGCTGAAGGAGATCGCCGCTGGAGTGGACTACGAGGACGGACCCGACGATGACGGCGAGATGTACACAAGACCTGGTAAACTGTCTGACCCCCTGCCGGCCCCTTACCCCAATGAACAGGCCGCGCGTTCCGCCAACAACGGTGCCCTTCCTCCTGATCTATCCCTCATCATCAAGGCTAGGCCCGACAAAGACAACTATGTCTTCCAGCTGCTGACCGGCTACACTAAGCCCCCCGCGGGAGTGAAGGTCAGGCAGGGAATGTTTTACAACCCCTACTTTGAGGGTGGCGGCATCTCCATGCCTCCTCCCCTCAGGGAAGGCATGTTGGAGTACGAGGATGGCACCGAGGCTTCCATCTCTCAGATGGCTAAGGACGTCACCACTTTTCTCTGCTGGGCCTCCGAGCCTGAGCACGATGACCGCAAGAAGATGGGCATCAAGGCCATTTTCTTGCTCACCTTGGGCCTCGCGCCGACCCTCTATTGGAAGCGACTCAAGTGGTCCGTCCTCAAAACGCGTCAGATTCAGTTCCCGAAGGGCTTTGGCACCGGCGGCAAGTAATTTGTTTGTTCTGTTTTCTTTCTTCCCACAAAAACTTTTTTGTTCTTTTTCTTCCTCCTCCTCCTCCTCCTTTTCTTTTATCCCTCTCCTTCTCCTTCTCCTTCTTCTTGGCGAGCATGGAACCTCCCTTGCTAGTTCTCCATCTTCGTGACCTCTCTCTCTCTCTCTCTCTCTCTCTCTCTCTCTCTCTCTCTCTGGGTGCCTCAGTACGGCTGTTTTTTTAATGGGTGACGTAATGAATTAAGTGTGGTGGCGAAGGGTAGAAGCGCCCACGGGCACCAAACGTCCCTCCGGTGCGCCTCACAATGAATACGGAGGGCCGATGGACAATTGTGATGGAAGACAATGCCGCGCCCGGAGGTGCAATGAACCCCCCGGCAATAAATACGGCCAAAGTGATAGATACAAGCAATAATAAGGGCAGCAAGAAAAGGAGGGCCACGTAACAGGAAGGCCTTTCATTACTTTTCTTTTCGACGAACCACAAACAAAGAAGGCCGTTCTTGGACTCTCTCCGCTCCTCTCCAGCCAAACGGTCCAAGGGAAGGGCACGGATTTTTTTTTTTTTGTTTGGTACTGTACATTAATAAAAAAAGAGAGAGAGGAGGATGAACTGCCACACCAAGTGCCGGCTGGGCGGTTGCCTCTTCTTGTTGTGCTGCTTAGCTGTCAGCTTCGTTGCAGCAGATGACCCACCTTCCAGTACGTTCTTGCACCCTCCTCTCTGTCTTTTCTCCTCTGATACGGAAAAAAAAACTTGATCAGATTTTTGTTCCGGAACGGTTCGCTTGACGGCACAAACGGGGGTGATCACCGACCATGAAGGAGGCGGCCACTACCGCCACAACAGCCGTTGCATATGGCAGATACAGCTGGACCCCGAGCAGACCAACCAGATCGACCTTCGCCTCACCAAGCTGGACCTCGAGTTCCTCTACGACTATGTCAGCATCTACAAAGGGCTGGAGCCCACCTCCGCTAGCCAGATTGTGTGGCGCACGGGAGAGCGGCAGGACACCTCCCAGGAGGATCCCATCGTCGTACCGGGCGCTAACGCCACCGTCTTCTTCTTTGCTGACTTGATGGTCAGTCATTCTGGCTTTGCTTTGACTTATGCTGGAGGCACGTCTTCTCTGCTTCTCTCTCTCTCTCTCTCTCTCTCTTTCTCACTCTCCCTCTCTTTCTCTCTTCGCTTCTCTGCTTCTCTCTCTCTTTTCTTTCGTTTATGTCGTCTAACATTATTTATTTGGAACGGTAGTCAACTGCCCAGACAGGTGCTCGGGCAATGGTTTTTGTAACATGGACAACGAGTGTGAGTGCAAGCCCGGTTGGACCGGAGACTCTTGCAATGTTGGCAACTGCCAACAGGATGGCTGTAGCGAGGCCGCTGGCGGAGGTGTATGCAACAACCAAACTGGGCAATGCGAGTGTAACGTTGGCTTCTACGGGCCTACCTGTTCCGATCGTACGTCACTTCTTCTTTGGTTGCTTTCTTTCCTTCTTTTTATGCTGTTATTTCTTTGCTTTTGTTGTATTTCTTTTGTTCTCATCTCTCTCTCTCTCTCTCTCTCTCTCTCTCTCCCTCCTTTATTTGTGCAGCATACTGCCAACCACTGTCCCTCATAAGAGCTAACACTGGCGTCATCTCCGACCACAAAACGACGGGGGACTCCTTGCACAACCTCAAATGCAAGTGGGACATTGCTGCCGAAGACTTTGATCCAGAGGCCAACCGGCTGCCCGGAGACACCACCATAGAGATCGAGTTCTCTCAGTTTGACTTGGAGAGGGACTATGATTTTGTTCGCATCTCCGATGGTAAGACAGATGCAGAGCTGCATAGCGTTGCAGTGTATACAGGAACGGTTGTTCCTCCTCCTGCTTTTGCAACCAGCGGTAGAATGGCTCTCGAGTTCACCACGGATCAGGGAATCACTAGGACCGGCTTCCAGGCGCACTTTACTGCATGTACTTGTAGCTTCTAATTGTTTCCTTCTTGTTTCTCTCGCTATTTATGTCTTTAAGGCTGATTTTATATGCGTTTGTTTGAATGTTAAGCTTCTTGTGTGGGGGGTTGTTCTGGTCACGGTTACTGCTTTGATGGTACTTGTCACTGTGACCATGGCTTTACGGGCACAAACTGCGAACAAAGTATGTCATCTAAACACTTTCCACGTTTACTATCTGTCTAATGCACCTGTGTTCTTTTTCTCTTTAGCAAAATGCGAAGGCGATTGCGGTTTGCACGGCACGTGCAACGATACCAGACAAATTTGTGATTGTGAGGTGGGTTTCAGCGGTGCTGATTGTAGTCTGTGTGACAAAGAGCAAGCCAGCGAATGCCAAACCGGTAACTCTCTCCCTTCTCCATTTTGTTATAAATGTTTCTCCAGAGAAGGTGCTAAAATGATCTCTTTTAAAGAGTATTGCACTGGTGTTGTAACGCTGAAGGATCAGTCTGGCTCCTTTGCCAGCCATACAGGAGGAGGTCTCTACCATCCAGGCTCTCTGTGCACGTGGCAAATAAGGCCTTCTACCGAAGAGGCCTTTGATTCCATCATTGTAACCTTTGATGAGCTGTTTGAGCTGGAGCTCAACAAGGCGTTCATATCGGCAGTGGATGCCTCCAATCACGTCATTGCGCGTTATACAGGGGGAACGAAACCGGCTCCCGTCGTTACCAGGGACAAGCGTCTTACTATTACCTTCACTGCTGATTCGAATGCTGCTACTGCGCTTGGTTTTCATGCTCGATACACCACGTGTAAGCATTCTATATTTGTTTCCTTGTTCTCTTGGTTTTGTTTTGTTATCTGACTGAGTCTTCAAAAAAAAAAAAACGAAATACAAACTTCTCTCAAACAATATAGTGAAATGCAGTGATAGTTGCTCTGGACACGGCGTTTGCCTCCCCACTGGATGCAACTGTGATCTAGGCTGGACTGGAGATAACTGCAATATGAGTACGTTTTCTTGACATAATAATTCGTTTATCTTGTTGAGCTCCTTTGAATTATCATTTCTAATTATGTGTTAATGCAGCCGAATGCTCCGACCCTAACTGCTCCGGAAATGGTGAATGCATTGACGACAAGTGCGTTTGTAAGCCTGGCTTTTTCGGTCCATCCTGTGCTACCAGTGCGTCCTCTCTCTCTCTCTCTCTCTCTCATGCAGCAAATAATCATGTTATACAACAATAGCGCATTGTAGTGGAGTCACTGAACTCGGCGCTGCTTCTGGTACTTTTAGGGACCATTCTCAGGGCCTGCAGTACATCCCAAACTCCAACTGTGTGTGGGTCATCAAACCTGTACCCGCCTCGCAAACGGTGACTCTCCATTTCACCAAATTCCGTTTGGACTCCCTCACAAACGATGTTGTCCGCGTTTACGAGGTTCCCTCTTCTCGTTTCTCTTCGTGTGTCCGTTGTGTCATATTTTAACTTTGACAATAGGGAGAATCTGTCAACGATGATAGGCTGTTACTTTCTCATACAGGATCTTTCACCCCCATGCCTGTTGTCTCCCAAAGTGGCAGCATGCTCGTCCAGTTCACATCAGATTCTCACCTTCCCCAATCCCCCGAACTGACTGGCTTTGTTGCGGAGTACTTTAGCGGAGGTAACACTTTTTTCCCTCTCCCTTCTCTCTCTCTCTCTCTCTCTCTCTCTCTCTCTCTCTCTCTCTCCCTCGCTAAGCACGCTTAAAAATTTATGATTAACAATTTCTTTCTTCATATAGCCTCTTGTCCTAATGCCTGCAGTTCTCGTGGCTACTGCTTGGATGGCTCTTGCGTTTGTTTTGGCGCTTTCGCCGGAAGCGACTGCAGCCGAGCGGCAGAGTCCACGCCGATCACTATTGGAAGCACCACCGTTGGCTCTGTCGAGTTCCTCCAATGGAAGTACTACCAATTGGAGATTCCTGATCCTCCTCCATTCCAGCTGCAAATCCAGCTGACTGAGACAGCAGAAAAGAGACAAACCGATTCCGAGAATAACAGAGCACAAACGCGCCTCTACCTGAACCGAGGAGCTCTACCCACTCCGTCGAAAGCGGAGTTGGTGGACCACACCGTAGATGACATTAAGTACATCTACGTGCGCCAACCTGCGTCCGGCACGTGGTATCTTGGTGTTGAGGGCCATAACGACGAGGGTGCTACTACTTTTTCTATTGATATTGCTTGTACGAAATTTTCTGTCCTCTCTCTCACTTTCCTCCTCCCTCTCTCTCTCCCTCGCTCTCTCCCCCTCCCTCCCTCCCTCCCTCTCTCCCCCTCCCTCCCTCCATCCCTCTCTCTCTCTCTCTCTATGCTGATCTCTCTCTCAACTAGACTCGTGTCCACCAAGCTGTGAAAATGGTGGTGAGTGTGATGAGGAACTGTTTATTTGTCGTTGCGTGCACTGCTATGGTGGACCTGATTGTACTGGAGGTTTGTCTTTGGTGGTCCTTCCTTTGCTTGGTTTTTTTTTTTGACAAACCGTTTTTTGTTTACCAGTGAATCAAGAGGCATGTGGCCCTAATGCTGTGTGCGTTGATGACGCTTGTGCCTGTCAGGAAGGATTCAATGGCTATGCGCCCTTCTGCGGCATCTCAGAGGAAGACGACGATGGCGGCGGCGGTTCCTCTGCTGCTGTTGGTACGTTGCTTCTCTCTCTCTCGCTCTCTCGCTCGCTCTCTCTCTCTCTCTCTCTCTCTCTCTCTCTTGTTCAATCTTGCTCTTGTTTTTGTCGTTTCTTTTTCCCCATTGTTTTAACTGACCAACATTATCCATCAAAGCCATTGTGGTGGTGCTTATCTTGTTGATATTCTTTGCTTTCGCAATGGGAGGAGCATTTTGGTTCCTTCGTCACAAAGCTGAGCAGCAACGCCGCGCTCCTGTCACAATATCCGGCAGAGCTCCCCCTGCCACTGCTGCTGGTGCCATTCCTCCTCCTGTTGCAGCAGCAACCTCCGCTCCCCCTCCTCTCCAACCACGAAGCGAGCCCGAGTTTGATGAAGAAGAAGGAGAGGAGATGGAGGGCATACCGTCCAAACAGCGGAAAGGAGGTTATGCTCAGTTCTACTAACCCGTTCGCACTTTTTACAACCTCTTTTTTCTTCCTCAGAAAAATGTACATTTTTTCCCCTTTGTTTTATGTTGTTATTGTTCTTGTTCTTCTGCTTCTTGTTGTTGTTCTTGTTGTTGTTGTTGTTCTTGTTCTTGTTGTTGTTCTTGTTCTTGTTCTTGTTGTTGTTCTTGTTCTTGTTCTTGTTCTTCTTCTTCTTCTTCTTCTTCTTCTTCTTCTTCTTGTTCTTGTTCTTCTTCTTCTTCTTCTTCTTCTTCTTCTTCTTCTTGTTGTTGTTGTTGTTCTTCCTCTTGTTCTCGTTCTCGTTCTTGTTCTTCTTCTTGTTCTTCTTCTTCGTCTTGTTCTTGTTCTTCTTGTTCTTCTTGTTCTTCTTCTTGTTCTCGTTCTCGTTCTTGTTCTTCTTCTTGTTCTTCTTCTTCTTCTTCTTCTTCTTGTTCTTGTTCTTCTTCCTCTTGTTCTTCTTCTTGTTCTTCTTCTTGTTCTTCTTGTTCTTCTTGTTCTTCTTGTTCTTCTTCTTCTTCTTGTACTTCTTCTTGTTCTTCTTCTTCATCATCATCTTCTTGTTCATCATCTTCTTGTTGTTGTTGTGTACATGCATAGGTTCACCTTAAAAAAATTAGAGAAAGACAACGAAGAAAGGAGAAGAGGGGGGAGAGGGAGAGAGGAAGAGAGGGAGGCCACGTCGGTCGGTAGGTTATTATTTTTAATTAAAAAAAATAAAGCTACAACCAGAAACGGAAAAGCCCACACGACTGTTGTTGTCGGTCAAGCAAAGGGCGAAGAAACCTGCCACCCCACCCCGCCACGACCCTAGCCACAACAACAACCAGAGAAGCAAGGACGAGAGAAGGGAGGAGAGCAACCACCACAAAAAAATGCAAGACGAAAAACTGCGTGAAGTCAAGGTGAGCCTTGGTCTCCTCTCCTCCGCTGACTACGACGACGATGAGCGCGGAGACTCTCTGCCACACCACATAAAAGGAGGCTCTGCCTCTTCCTCCGCAAGCAAACCACACCAACAACAGCAACAAGACATGGAAACGCCGGCCATCATCCGGGCCATCCCCCCTTGGCTCCACCTCGTCACATGGCTGCTGCTCAACGTCTCCCTCACGCTCCTCAACAAGGCGGTCTTCTCCTTTGGGGACTTCACCTTCCCGCTGGCCCTCAGCGCTGTACATATGCTAATCACGGGCGTCTCCTCCTGGTTCTTTGTGGAGCAGCTGCGCTGGTTCCCCCGCAACGAGAACATTGATGAGAAGGGACAGCGCATGCTCTGGGCCTTCTCCTTTCTCTTCTCCTTCAACATCGTGGTCGGCAATGCCAGCCTTCGTTGGGTCTCTGTCAGCTTGGTTCAGATCATTCGAGCTGTCATCCCTGGCGTACGTCTTGCTTTCTCTCTCTTCTTTCTCTCTCTCCCTCTCTCTCTCTCTCTCTCTCTCTCTCTCTCTCTCTCTTCTCTTCTCTTCTCTTCTCTTCTCTTCTCTTCTCTTCTCTTCTCTTCTCTTCTCTTCTCTTCTCTTCTCTTCTCTTCTCTTCTCTTCTCTTCTCTTCTCTTCTCTTCTCTTCTCTTCTCTTCTCTTCTCTTCTCTTCTCTTCTCTTCTCTTCTCTTCTCTTCTCTTCTCTTCTCTTCTCTTCTCTTCTCTCTCTCCTCTCTTTCTCTCAACCAACCCACAAAACAACCAACCAAAACAGATGACAATGGTGCTGTCCTATTTCATTCTTGGCAAAACGTCCTCGCTCGCCCTCATCCTCTCGATGATACCCATCTGCCTGGGCGTCATGCTGACCGTACAAGGCGACGTGGAGTACACCGCGCTCGGCTTCTTCGTGACCACCTTTGGCTCCTTCCTCTCCGCCCTCAAAGTGGTGGTCTGCAACAAGTTCCTCGTGGGCAAGTACAAGATGAACCCCTTTGACCTGCTGGTGCGGGTCTCCGGCCCTGCCTTGCTCCAAATGCTCGTCCTCTCCTACTTTTTGGAGTGGGAGGGCATCCAGAGCAAGTGGGAGCAGGTCAAGGACGTTCGCGTGCTCTCCTCCATCTTTCTCAGCGGCGTGATGGCCTTTCTCCTCAACGTGACCAACTTTTACACCAACCAGCTTACATCCCCGCTGACGCTGACGGTGGCTGGCAACGTCAAGCAGATCATCACCATCATCCTGAGCATTGTCATCTTCCAGAACATCGTGACGGCCACCAGCGGCATTGGCATGGTCATCACCATCTTTGGCGCTGCTATCTACAGTTATTTGAGTTATAAGAAATGGTAATCTCCTCTTATTTTTTGTGTCTCTTTACTCTCGTTCTTTCATTCTTTGGTATTATCGCATGTCTTCGTCCACCATCATCAACCTTCGAGGGATTCGGCCAACCGCAGCACTTGCTCTTTTTCTCGCTGACTTGCATGCGCCTCCTGCTTCTCTTTTCCTTTCTCTCCCTCCTCCTCTTTTTCTTCTCCCTCTTCCTCATCCAATGAAGACGAGCCAATGTGACGCGCATGCTCCAACAAGACTGCTTTGATCTCGCTCAGGTTTGCTCCTTGCATCTGGAGCAGCTCTGCCAAACGCTTTTGCGCGGCAGAGGAACCATACTTCATCAAGAAGGCCACAATGAGATCCACCAGTTGCAACGTGAAGAGATGACCTTCATCCAAACGACGCGAAAGGTAATACTCTTCGTCCAACTCATCTTCTTCATCTTCTTCGTCGAGCTCTCTTCTTCTCTGCTCCTTTTCTTCTTCTAGCTTTCGGTCAAAACTCTCCACGGTTTCTTTGTACTTGAGGTGAAGCTCCACCAGCCGTTCCACTTTTTGGAAGTTGTTCTCCTCAAACTTTCTTGCGAGGCGTGTGAAGTATTCGCTTGTTGGATCCAGCTGTTTGAACAGCGATGCGATGCACGACGCTATGTGCTCTATTTGTTTTTTTTTTGTTTGTTTGTTAGGTTTTTTCTTTGAGCGTAGAGAGAGAAAGAGATAAGAGAAAAGGAAAGAAGCAGAGAATGGGTGAGGGAAAGAGAACCGTCATCTTCCACTTCGTTAAAGCCTTTGCGGTTCTTATTTTTCGCTCCTTTCTTCATAAAGGCAGCGAAGAGCGTCTTGAGGCCAAGTGCGCTCACGAAGCGAGTGCAGTTGGCTTTGTTGCCGCTTAGCGCGTAATCCAACACTTTTAGGGCTGGTCTTCGGCAAAACCGTTTTGCTCTGAGACGCCCAGCAACAGAGGAGAGGAAGAAGTGTAAGAAAAATGAGTGAATGAATGAGGAAAAGGCGTACTTGATCATGATAAGCATCAACTCGATGCCTTCCGCCTCTCTGAAGGCGTCCTTGTTGGGAGGGTGCAACAGCAACGAGCACAGGCAGTCAAAGTAGTTCTCAACGAGTTCTTCCTCATCTGCTGATGGTGGGTTCTGCTTTCTATAACCCTTTTGTCGATGTTTCATCGTTAGTCTGGTTGCAGAGGAAAGCAGAATGAAAGCAGAAAGACGAAACGAAAGCAGAAGGTCGTACAGCAAGAGAGACCAAGATAACATCCATCCCGTTCTTCTCGACAAACATTTGTCTGTTGGAGGGAGAGAGCTGGAGGCAGATGGAAAGCAGCTCGCAGCAATAGGCCTTGTTCTCATCAAACGGAGTGCCTTTAATCCTGCGAAGCGCCCACGACAGAAACCCCGTTTTCTCAAAGAGGAGGGAACAGGTCTCTGGCCTGGTTTCCGTCAAGTTCTCCACTATGGCCAACGTTTGAAATATGCCTCTTTTGTCTTCCTCGTCTTCTTCGCTTAACCGCTCCATGTTGCTGATCAACATTTCCAATCCGCTGTGCTCAAACTGAAAAGACAAAAAGTGGTTCAGGCTTTGTCAGAGAGAAGGAAAGAGCGAAGAAAGAGTAGAGAAGACAAGAAAGAAGCAACAAAAAGAGGAGCACTTCTTACAAAGGAATCAAGCAGCGTTGTGGCTTCCTCATATTCAGCAAAGGCATCGGGCTCGGTGAGTTCCTTGAGCAGCTCGACGGCATCGATGGCGATGTCATGGTTGTCATGCAGCAGCAGGCCCAGCAGGGAGGCCACGGCGTTCAGCTTCACAAAGTCAGCGTAAAGCTCGGGCGCTGTTGCCAACACGTGTAACTCTTTCAAGGCCTCATCCAGATCTACTTCTGACTCCATGAACCTGGAAGAGTGAAAGTCAGAGAGAGAGAGAGAGAGAGAGAAGAAAGAAAGGGTGCAAGTGGGAGGGAGAGAGAGAGAGAGAGAGAGAGAGAGAGAAGAACAAGAACAAGAAGGGTATGAAGAAAAGGGTGTTGGATCAAAGTACCGTTCAGGTTCTGCAGCGTATTTCACTCTGAGTTCTTGGTTGATGTTGATCTTCTTCTCAAAGGCAACGATGAGCTTACGCAACGCTTGTGGGGATAACGTCTCTACCTAATGGATGAATCGTTTTGAGTATTAGCGATGATTTAGAGACAACAAAGAAAAACGGTCAGGCGTACGGGAGGAGCTTCTTCGAGCAGGCGAGCGATGTCCTCTTCGGTGAGACCACCGTCTCCATGACCATGAGCCATGTCCTCTCCGTGTTCCTCCTCGCCACCAACTCCAATGGCCTCCTCATACTTTCTTTTGTGGCTCATCTCGCTCTTTCTTGTCTCTTTCTACGTTCATCAATTTCATGACGACGCGATTAATGAATCCGTGACGACATGGGTCATGAAGCCTGTTTGAAGAATGGATCAGTTCAAACTTTGTCCACTGCCCTGACCCGAAATAGAGTGTCTCCCCTCCTGGACAGTCTGGAGAACAACCTGCACTTGCCCATTTCAGGGTGTTTTTTTGCCGCCTTTTTTCGCGGGGAGCGTAAATTCATTTGTGTGGGAAGACGATACGGCAAGCGGAAGCGAAGTGAGATGGAAGGAGAACAAGTGTTGGTTCGATGTTTGTCGTCACTCCTATCGCCGGAGCAGCACTTGCGCAAGGAAGCCGAAGAGGCACTTGACCAACTCGCCACTCAACAAGGTTTTTTTTCCTCGTTTATCGCTGATTTATTTTTTTTTTTTTTTGGGATGATGCGCTGATGGGTGAAACTTTGCGGATTTTGGGGTGTTAAAAAAAATAGGGTGTGGAGTTGCTTTGGGAAGAGCCATGCTCAACGCGAACCTGCCGGAGGCGGTGCGTCAGATGGCCGGCGTGGTGCTCAAGCGCTACGTGAAGACGCACTGGAACGAGCAGGACCACCACTTTGTGGCGCCGGTGGTTTGTCCGGAGGACAAGGCCTCCCTCCGGCAGTTGCTCCCACCCGGGCTCAGCGACCCCAACAGCAAGATCAGAACCGTTGTGGTAAACTTTCTCTTCTACAAGCCCTGTTTTTTACCGTCTTCTTCTCATTCTTCTTTCTTCTTTGTTGTTCTTCTTGTTTCTTTCTTCTTGCTTGTTTCTTCTCTCTTCTCTTTTGCTCGTTCTAACTGCTCTCTGCTCTCTGCTCTCTCCTCTCTCCTCTCTGCTCTCTCCTCTCTCTCTCTGCTCTCTCCTCTCTTCCCTCTCTGCTCTCTGCTCTCTCCCTTCCTTGCCTCTCTGCCTCTGCCTGCCTGCTCTCTGCCTCTGCTCTCTGCTCTGCTCTCTGCTCTCTGCTCTCTGCTCTCTGCTCTCTCTCTCTCTCTCTCTCTCTCTCTCTCTCTCACAAGGCAATGGCTCTGGCCTCCATCGCTCAATGGGACTGGCCGGAGGAGTGGCCTCGGTTCATAGAAGACCTCATACGCTGCATTGACGACCAGAACAAAGATCTTAGCTCTGGTGCTCTTCGTTGCTTGGAAATGTTTGCCACTAGCGAAAACTTGAGCGATCAACACCTTCCTGTTCTTCTCCCTCTTCTTCTCCCCGCTTTGTTGCAGCTTTTATCTGGAGTGCGTCTTTCTTTCTCACGATCCTGTTTCTTCGCCTCTTATCACTGTTAACGGTTTACTCGTTCTCTCTTTGCTGCTCTTCTCTGTTCTTCTTACCTTCACAACTGTAGACGTACTCAGAGCGTTTCAAGATGAGAGCAGCCACTATTTTGTTTTCGTGCCTGAGATGGTTGGCGGTGGTCAAGGGAGCTCATCCTGAAGCCGCTGACGTCTTCAAGGGCTATTTGCCAAAATGGGTGGAACAGTTTCTGCCCATTTTGGCTAAAGAGGACCGCGCAGATGCAGACTGTGGTCTTAAGATAGCAGTAGTTCAGGTAAACCATTTTTTCTGCCCTTTGTTCACAATGTTCTGGTCAAAAACCCTTTGTTTTCTGTTTCCTCTCCCATTTATCTTTATTTCTTATTATCCTTATCCTCCTTTTTTTTAGAACTTGGTGTTGCTCGTGAACAAGTTTCCAAAGGAAATAGCCACATTTTTGCCTGCTCTTATTCCTCCGATATGGACTTCTTTGGTGAAAGGCAGAGAAATGTATGCAGCTAGCTTTCTGTTGTACTTTTCTGTTGTACTCCTATTAATGTTCCACCCACAATGAACAGCTATGATCGATGCTTTGTAACAGGAGAAGAGGAGACAGTAACGGCACAAGATTCAGATGGAGATATATTGGGTTTCGAAAGTCTGGTGCTTATTCTGTTGGAGCTTGTGCATTCTTTGTTGGAGAAATCTGCTTTTCGCAAAGCCCTTTCTTCTGTTGTCCCAGAACTGCTGTACTTGGCCATGCAGTATTTGCAAATAACAACGGAACTGGTGCGTTTTTTTTTGTTCCTGTTTCGTTTAATGAAAGCTCTAACTATTTTTTAATATTAAAGGAAGATCAATGGGAATCTGATCCTAACGAATATATCGCCGATGAGGATGACGAGCAACGCCTCTACAATGCTCGCGCTTCTTGTATTCAGCTTATTCAGGTGTGTTTCTCTTCTTTTCTCTTCTCGTAGTCCCCCTTTCTCTAATCCTTTGTTATATCTGCTGACATTTGCTTTTGTAGGAAGTGCTTCAGGGATTCCGTGCAGAGGGAGCAAAGGGCATGAGCGGTGCTGCTGCTCGTCGTTTGCAAGAGGCTCACCAAAAGAAAGTTGAGGGAGATCCCAATTGGTTCGTGTTTTTATTTGTCTTGAAGGATGAACTGTTTTCTCATAAGAAATCATCAGGTGGAAGATCCGAGAGGCAGTGGTGTATGCTATTGGCTCTGTTGCCGGTCATCTCGCTGAACATTCCTCCGTTTTTGATATGGGAACATTCATAAGAGCCATTCTCTTGGAGGACATCAAAATGGATGGTAGGATTTTCCCCTTTCCTTACTGTTCTTTTTTTCCTTTTTTTTTTTAACGATACGTTTAAACTGCACAGCAAATCCTTTTCTTAGAGGGCGAGCGTTATGGTGTGCAAGCCAATTGACACAAGTAACATCATCGGAACAAGCGCTGGCTTTTGTAGAGGGAGCTGTCGCTACTCTACAAAAACAAGATGAGGGATTGCCAGTGAAAATATGTGCTTGTCGAGCACTTGCTGCGTATGCTCTCTCGCTCTCTGCTCTCGAGCGCGCGCGCGCGCTCTCTCTCTCTCTCTCTCTCTCTCTCGTTTCGCTATCGTCTCTCTTTCTCTTTCCTCTTATTCTTTTCGGCGTTTCTGATTCTTGTTATTGAGAGTGCTGACATTTTTTTTAACTTTGTTGTATTTGTCTCTTTTGTTTCTAAAGTTATTGTCCACGTTTGGGCAGCGATCTGACTGCGCAAGTCATACCTGCTTGTATCAATGGACTCGTCGCTCTGCTTTCGGAATCGTCGGAAGAGACTTTGCACCTTGTTTTGGAGACTGTTCTATTCATCATTAAGGTATTTCTCTTAAGCTATGCTTTTTTCGTCTTTCTTTTGTAACCTTTCTCTTTCTTCATACAGACCAATGCAGAGGCCTGCGCTCCTCACGGCGAGTTCCTTTGCGATTCGCTCATGAACATATGGTCTTCTCACAACAACGACCCATTGATAACCCAAGACGTCAAAGACAACTTCTTCTTCCTTGCCAAGGTTCCACGGTGTCATGCCATAATGCAAGCTCGGCTTCTTCCAGTCTTGTTGCAGATTTTGAAGTCAGACAATTCTTCTGATGAAGCCAAACTCTCTGGTGTCAAACAGGTACGAATGACCTACAACAAATGTTGTTGCTTAATGTTGTACTTCTTTTCTAATCTCTCTCTCTCTCTCTCTCTCTCTCTCTCTCTCTCTCTGTGTTCGCTTCCATTTTTTAAAAAATAAGGCGGCATTGGACATGTTATGTGTCATTATAAATGGATGCGATGACTCATCCATAGGAACTTTGTTGGATCACGCCTTTCCAGTCGTTATATCTCTTATGCTTACCACCGATGACAACAGTTTGATGAACTCGGGAACCACTTGTTGCACTGCTTTTGTCCGTACCGCGCCCGAGAAATTGGTTCAATGGTAAGTGTTTAATATTCATATATACTCGTTTCGACTGGCTCATGTGGTATCTCTTACTGTATCTTTCTTGGCTGTTCCTTTTTTTTTTTGTGGTAACAGGTCACAGGGTGAGTTGACGGGGCTGAATGGAATTGTTAGGGTAATCGCTCGGCTATTACATCCGTCCGTGGAAGATATTGCTGCTATTTATGTTGGTCCTCTCGTCACAAAACTTATCAATAAGGTTTTTCTCCTCTTCTCTTCTTTCTTTTTTATTGCAG